>PVLD010007185.1:18126-93615 GCA_004027595.1 Dinomys branickii | reverse complement strand
TGATGTGCAGAAATGTCAGTTTCTAAGCCCTGCACCTCTTACTAGTCAGAAAGTGCTATCTCCAGTTCTTCTCATGGAAGATTAAGCAGGTTTTTATAGGACAGGTCAGACGTGCTCTCAGCCTGAGGAGTAACCTTGTTGGCACTGTAAGCTCTTTCAGTAGCCTGCTGTCATTCTGCAGAGCACACTTCCTTTCCTACATCTAATAAATGTAAAACCTTACTACCTTTTGTACATTTCTTGTCCAATTCTTTGTTCAGGACAACAGAAATCTGGAAAGAATCTAAAAGAATCCACAGCATCCCAGAACCCCAGTAACAGCATTAATACCATTCCTGAGGGTTCTGCTCTCATGACCTAACAGCCTCCCAAAGGTATCACCTCCTGATGACATCATACTGGAGTTTAAGATTCCAATACATGAATGTAAGGAAGACAGAAATATTTAGATCATAGCAGAGAATATGCAAATAAGCGCAAATATGGAAAGGAAACTCTGCCTCCAGGGCTAAGATTCAGACATTCTTGGAGAAAATTGGATACTACAGGATAGCGGAGATATTCATTGGTTTCTCTGGAGACTGGACTCATAGATATGTAGAAATTATGGGAGCACTGGAGGAGCAGAGATAAGACTGCATGTCATGAATTTCATAAAAAGATCACTATAAGACTTATAGGATCCTAAGTGAAGCAGGGAAAAAGCATAGAAAAGCCCACACAATGAAATAGTAGCTGAAAACTTCTCTAATCTTGGGTAATTATGGATATCCCAGTATAGGAGGCTCAAAGAGATACATTTGACCAAAAGGATCTACACTATGGCCTATTCTAATCAAACTGTCAAATATACAAGAAAGGACATTCAAACACTAGAACTAGAAAATTGCTGTCACATTTAGGGCCATTTGTGTTAGGCAAACTCATATTTCTTAGTGGAAATCTTGTTGGCCAGGGGAGAATGGGATGAAAATCCTAAAAAATCCTACAAAACTATGTGTCAATCAAGAATACTGTAGCCAGAAATGGGTTTGATGGCACAAATCTGTAATTCTAGCACTGAGACACACAGGCAGGAGTGCTGCAAATTTGAGCCCAGCCTGGAATGTCATACAATCTTAGATACTTTTCTTGTTGCTGACACAAAATACAGTACACACAAAGTTGAAAGAGGAAGGCTTATTATAGCTCACAGACTGTAGAGGCTTCAGTTCGTAGTTGCTTGATCCAAAGCAAGGTGGCCTGGTGAAGGGCATTATAGAGGAGAAAGAGTTCATGGTGGGCAGAAGGCCGGAAGGCAGTAAAGCAGCAAAGTAGTGAGGAAGCAAGCAACTGACAGCAAGTGCCAGCAGGAACTGCCCCTTATGTTCTACCCAAGCAGCATACCTTCAAGGTGAACAGCATTCACACGCAGGTTGGGCCTTCCCTTCATCCGTACTCGGAACTATGACAACCAATCATGGACTAATTTAGTAATCCCAGCATCACATAATCCAGATATAGTCACTTCTGAAAAGCTCCACTTACGACTGCATGAGGCTTTGGGGGGGGGGGGCGGCATCTACACACAAGCCAAAACATTAAGAGGAGATAAAAACATTTTTAAAAAGTTATCACTAATCTGCTTTGGGGCTAGTAGGTCACCAAAGAACACATAACTTGGCAGAGCACCATCATGTGCTCCTCAGGCCTGCACCATTGAGCAGAAGTGCAACAGAGTGGATTCTTATACCTCATGACTTACAGCACCCTTACTATGAGCTGTTTCAAGGAATTATATTGGCACAGAACAAATATTGATGGGTGAAATTAGAACTGAGAACCAATAAATTGACATCTGTCACACCCTTTATTTTTAGCAGAATCTGGTATATGTTTAAAATTTGAAAAGTGATTTTTGTTCATTTCTGGAAAATCCTCACTCCTTTCTTTTCCCCGTTGTTCTATTTTGTCCTGACAAAGCTAGTCCTACTTCCATGTTTTCTATTTCGTTTTCCTTCTGGGCTATTCTTGGCTGCAAAGTATTATTTTAAGAGAACAGACGTTAAGTTTAAATTCTGGTCCCATCAGTACATTGCTTTCATAAGATCAGATACATCAAAGGACTTGCAAGTTTCTGAAAGGTATATTCATAGAAGACTTTCATAAAGGTAGGAGATAGGGCTAACTGGAGAAAATGAGGAAGGGGAATTATAGAAAGAGGTTGTATCCTTATACCACCCCATTCGTGGCAAATGATAGTTTTATTTACTCTAAATTCATGGGAACATCAGGGAAACAAGAGCAGGGAAAGAGTTAGTGAGGCGAGGAGACAGAGCATAGCTTAGGATGTGTTACTGAGCTGCCCACTGTTTGGTATCAAATGCAATTAGACATTTCCCAAGAGGCCTTCTTCCAAAGAGCCATGGGAAGAAGCTGAGAAGGGTCTGTGCTCCACCGTTCATGTCCCATAGATCCCGGTTTGTTAGTGGGAAGGAATCCCATTTGGCCCTGTTTCTGATTACAGGCAAGCCAAGTCCATGTTTTTTCAGCAAGGGATTCTAAACCCTTTTTTGTCCAATTGTCTGACATGAAGACATGAAGTGAGGTGCTATAGGATGTGTTAATTGCTCTAGTGATGTCTGTGAGGAAACAAGTACCTGAGAGCCTAAAGACAAATGATGCCTAAAAGATTTCTGGAGTTGTGATTTAATGATAATCACTCCATTTCCAAGTTTCTGAAGTTAAAAATTGATCTTCCAAGCATATCAGAATTTTAAAAGGCATAATTATGTTCCCTACACAAGTTTCTTTTCTTTTTTTTTTGATGTAACTACTTTCAGATTTACCTTTACACCATATATTTTATTTGTAATTCTTTTTATGAAAAAAAGTGAAGCAGAATTTCAAAACAAAATAATGAGAGAATAACAATAGTTAATACATTGCATATTGTTATTGCCAAAGTAGTTACTCTGATTACAAAATACAGGCATGAAAAAGTGTCCAAACGATATTAGCATAAGCCTTTCTTTTCAATGAGCTAAGAAAGACTAGTAGTATAATTAACTACCTTACACTTTTTCCTTTTCCTTTCCTTCTCTCTTTCCCCACCCCAGTTCCTCTTTCTTTTTGAAGACTTTCTTCTCATTTCATAATACTATTACACATCTTGGGCCTTATTTCTCTTTGAATTTCTCACACCAAGGAGACAACATGATGTTACACATGGGACTCTGATTTATTTCACTTATGAGTATGGTCTCCAATTGCATCTATTTACCTATAAAAATTTTAAGTTCATCTTTATTTATGGCTGAATAGAACTCCATTGTATACCACCAAGCACTAAACTAAAGTCAAAATTGATCAAAGATCTAAATATTAAAATAAAAACACTAAATCTACTGAAAGAGAAAAATACTTAGAAATCTTGAAAGCAGAGAGTTCAGTAACAAAACCCAGACCACACAAGAAATGCTATACAGAATCAACAACTGGGATCTCATCTTATTGAGAAGCTTTTGTACAACAAAAGAAATCACCAACAGAGTGAAAATACAACCCTCAGAGTGGGAAAATATTAGACCCAATTGTCCCTCAGACAAAGGACTTTTATCTAGAATGTATAAAGAAAGAAAAAGATCCCCCCAAATTCAAAGACCTAATCCAAAACTGGGTATCTGAGAGGAATACATACTTCTCAGATGAAGAAATACAAATGGCAGATAAATACATAAAAAAAGTTCAATATCATTGATCATTCAAGAAATGCAAATTAGAACAACAGTGAGATTCCAGTGATGGTTATCATTAAGAAATCAACCAATAACAAATGTTGGAAGGGTTGTGGGGGAAAAGGAACTCTTTTCCATTGGTGAAAGTGTAGACTGGTGAAACCACTATGGAAATCCTTGTGGAGATTCTCCAAAAAATAGGATTAGGGATCTCTTTTGACACATCTATTTCCCTTCTGTGTATCTTCCTGAAAGCATTAAAAACATCATATCACAGTGAAATATGTGCACCCATGGTTATAGCAGCACAATTTGTAATAGTAAATCTTGGAAACAACTCAAATGCCCATTAACTGAGGATGCCTATACAAGTTTCTACTGTTACTGGATTTTCCATGTTTCCATCCATTCATTAAAACATATTCATATATATATTTATTCAGTAACTAGCACATGTCAGGCACTGTTCTGGGTTCTTAAACCAGATGGACAAAAGTTCTATTTTTACCATTTCCATTTCAGTGGGAAAAACATAAGGACAAATGATTTTAATACCAGAAAATGATGCATATCTTGCAAATGTAAAGCAAATGGAAGAGGCAGTGAGTGTACAGAGGGGAGTTGTGGGAGGCATGTGAGAAGTGTCACTTGAAAAAAGTAATCATATTTTAGCAAAGACTTTTAGGACAAGAAAATAAAACCTGTCAAATGCTGACCTAGGAAAAGAGGGACTAGGCAGAAGAAATGGCAAGGGTAGAGGGTCTGAGGAGTGAACATGCTGCATCCATGTGGCTAGGTAAAAGGTGAATTTGGAGAGGCAGACAGACCCCAGATTTTGAATTTTTATGCCAGTGTAATGAGTGTGGATATTACTCAAGTGAAATACAAAAACTACTGGAGGATTTAAGCAAGATGTGATTTGTACATTTTACTATTATATTAATATTAATCACCTTTGCTGCAGGAGGAAAAAATACAAGCCCTGAAAATGTTGACTGTTGTATATTAACGAGCCAGAAAAAATAGTATGGAGAGTGCATTGGAGGGATTACTGGACAGCTGGATCTGCCAAGACTAGGCCAGCATGAATTTATATGGGTGACAACTTGAGACAGGAGAACCTTGGAGAGGGGAGAAAACATGAGAGAGAAAGCCTGCAGAAGACGGTCCAGTGTTTGTCTTGGAGATGGCTATCATGCCTACCCTTTTAAATTTGGTTTTGATAGAATGGAGGAACTTCAGGAATATTCTGTGAATGCTGGGATACAACATCATTGTTTATTGTTTGGGATATAAAATGTAGCACTGGGATATGGATATAGTCTCTGCTCCATTGAGGGTTAGAGCTTGAGTTCCATGCTTGGAGAATTAGAGTAAACTTGGAAACACTCTCTCCTAGAGGCTGAGTAATGCTCTGGGAAATTCAGTGCAGCTGAAGGTAAGGCAAGTGTTAAAAAGAGGCCTGAGGATAAGCCAGACACATGGTTGAATTTATCTATGGACATGAATCACTCCTGTCTCCTTGAAAACTAACTGGTGAGACATGGAAGGACCTGGAGGAGCTATGGAAGTAGACAGAAGGTAGGAATCCACACAATTCTTAACAGTAGAAAGCTAGAAAAGTCGTTCAAGAACTCATTAACAAACTTGGAATAAAGATAATGTTATTTTGTTAGTTTTTTAAATAAAAAAAGACAAGGTCTCAATTCTGAATAGCACACCCCCCCTTACATCTTCTTCTTTCTGCCTCCTTTAAATTGTATACCCAGATGCACTGTCTCTTCTAGGCTGTTGAATTCATCTGGCTGTAGTTCACCAGCTGGCTTTTGTGCAGGCTGAATCCTGCCGCATGGGCACTCTTCCCCTTTCCATATGTCTTGGGGTGGTTATGTCCCACCTTTAAGGCCACCTTTGCCAGGATGAGTTCTCTATCATCATACTCTGGGTTAAGCACTCCTCATCCATGGTTCCATGACACCTTCAAATGCTATCCTTCTACAGCTCTTTTTCTGTGGGAACTCTGTATTTACTTACCTTAGTCATCTTTAGAAGGAAAAAACTGCATGATAGCAGGTTTTTGATCTGTATCTTGTTCAGCTTTGTACCTGTAGTATCCAGCATAGTTCCAAGAACTGACTAGATGCTCAGAAATATTTATTAAAGGAGAGGAAAGTAGGAAGTTGAAAAGGAAAGTGGACAAGAGACAGGTCATAGGTAAGGGGTGAACAGAAAACAAGTAAAAAATGAGAGTAATCCCTCCTTCAGATATTAAGAATGACTCTTGATAACAATGAAATGTCATTGCCTTTGACTCCCCTCTGTTAACCCTATTCCAATAACCTATCTCAAGGTTTATTATGCATTCTTTCCAGCAGTATTTCTTAGCACCTGCTTGGTAGAGGCTGCTCTATACAATATAAGGATTAATAAAACAGTTTTTGTCCTCCAGTTGCTAAGAGTTTAGATGGATAAAAGAGCATCTTAATGAATAATTTCAGGTGATTGTGTTTGGAGGCTGAAAGGAACATATTCAGTGTATCTTCAATGAAAGGAAAATTAGTATTTATTAAGACACACATTATTCCCATAAGTTTGAAGTTCTTCTTAGGCTTTTCATTTCTGGAACACCACGAGGATAATTGTGCACATTTCCCTTGGAGATTGTCACTTTTTCCTCAATTTCTTATTGTCATTTTTTGTACTCTGACTCACCACAGGGGAGCTAAGTACTGATAAATGGTGCTTCAATCTGTCTTCCATCTGTTTTGTCCACAAGGTTCCTGCATAGAACCCTTTGCTCCAACCATATTTGAACTCAACTGTTTCTGACATTTGATTTAAATAGCACTGCTCCTTCACCCCATGAATCACCAAAGTTTAAAGAGAACCTGTCTTCATTAAATTATAATAGAAAGCACTTGTACAAAGTTGGATTATTTTTTTAAAGATAGTAACAAGTATTAGAAAGAATGTGGAGGGATTGGATCTATCTGTTTCCTGTGGGACTCTAAAATGATGCAACTAGTACTTTGGAAAGAAGTTTGGCAGTTCCTCAAAATACTGAATGTAAATTTACCATGTCACCCAGAAATTCTACTCCTATGTTTGTACCCAAGGCAAGTGATAATTTATGTCCACCCAAAAGCATGTCCATTGTGACAATATTCATAATTCACAATGGCTGAAATGGAATAAATATAAGTAACAAATAGTAGGCAAAAATATAGCCATATAATAGAATAATATTCAGCAATAGAGAGGAATCAGCTGCTAATACATGCAACAACATGGATGAACCTTGAAAAATATTGTGGTAAATGAAAGAAGACAGTCATAGAATCTACAGTTCTATTATTCTATTTGTATGACCTGCTAGGAATGGGTCAGTCTACAGAGGTAGAAATGTTAGTGCTTGGCAGGGATGGGAAGAAAGAGATATAGGAAATGACTTTAATGGGCATAGGATTCCTTCTAACAGTGCTGAGATTACATTGAACTAGATAGCAGTGCTGTTTATATTACTGTGAATATACTAAAAACCACTAAATTAGACCTTGTGAAAGAGTATGAGGGTAAATGTATATGTTTTATCTAGATAAAACTATTACTAAAATGTGAATATAAAAACATAATGCTGGTGCATTGTAGCTTGGCAGACTTGAATATATTTCTTTTCTTTAACTAAATAATTGCGTTTTCACAATGCAAGAAAGTAGAATTCTGAAAAACAGGATAAGTTCTCTAGCTTCCCTTTAAAAGTTAATATTACATTATTGATTAAAAATAATTAAATTTCAGGAAAATGGAGAAAATAGAGTTCTAGTCCCAAAATAATTTCATTTAATTTTCAGAAAATTTAAAATAAACCTGTACTTCAATATTGAAAAACATTCCAAAAGTCATAGTTACCTTACAGCTCCCCAAAATAAGTTCTAATAATGAAGCTTGCTTATGTTAATTTTTCTAAAAAATGCAAAGGTATGTTCCAAAATAAGACTTTCAAACTCAGAGAAGGTCAGAGCATTTGGAAAGCAGGTGGCATATCTTCCAGTACAACGTGGGGAAATGTAGCCATCGATGCACATGGGCTCATGAATACAAATAGAAGAAAATAGAATATTTACACAATATCATACAGTATGGGAAGTTTTGCTCATTACAAGGCAAGATAGCTAACAGGAGGAAGCACCAGCTGTTGTCACTTACTCTATAAACATGTTCTACAAGTATAGCAGAATAAATTCACTACCCAAACTTCGATGTATTAAATTGTATTAGAGGCAGACAGGTGCACAATGCACTATGATTCCAGAGAAGACTGTTAATGTTGGCATTCCTAGGGGCTTAATATTATTTCTCCCTAAATTACTCTTGGTTTATGTTATCTATATTAATGGTCACAGATGGTCTTCTATGTAACAGTACTAAAACTCATGCTGAAGTAAACATTTAATGAGCAATAGAAACTAGCAGGTAGAGGTATGGAGAAAAGTTAGGGAAGATTAAGTTAGGGAAAGAGTAAAAGCAAGACATAAAAATCACAAAGCTAATGGTGGAGACCACTTTGAAGTGGCTCTGAGCAAGATTTATGATTAACCAATTGGCTTTCTGTGTTTACTTGTGAGTCTAAGGCCTAGGACCCTTGCCTGGAGATAGGCAATGGAATCATAGTAAGTGAACTTCTGTGAGACACTGGTCCCAGCTGAGGCCTGAAAGGACAAGACAAGGTCACAGCTAAGGACACTTGGATCCAACCCCAGTTAACTAGATCAAGATTATAGCTGCAGGTATTTCACTCTTATGGTGAAGGCCTTCCTAGAGATAACATATTTCTCCTAAATTAACATAATGTATTAATTGGAGAAGTCCATGAGGACTCCTAAAGTCTTGCTCAGACTCCTCTGCTTTCTTCAATATTTCCTACCTTTGTTTGAAAATCAAATAAATACAGGCCACCCAGAGAAGTTCTTTGTCATAGTCCCCAGAGAATCTCAAATTCTGTTAGAGGGATTTGATCCTCCTGAAGCCCTAAAATCATACCACTTGACTCTTTTATTTAAGCCTTCCCTGTATACTTCGGGAGATTAAGGGTTGATCAGTCTCCAATGACTAATTGATAATATAAATCTGCTAAGTTAAAATATTATTTTGCATATCATTAACAAAAATAACTTAATGAAGATATGTAACAGTACATTGGGGATTCCTTAAAATCATTGTTGTAAATATGAGCCTTTGGAGATGAAGATGCATCAAATATACAGTAGTTTTGTTTGTTAGGAATAAAAGCATTTGTACATCTCACACTACTGATCTCCAAAATGTGTTGCTTGGGATCGCTCACTGAACAAACTGAGGTTGCAAAGCTGTGTTCAAGACTCATTTTCAAGATATGTCGGGCCCCAGATGACTCCCCAGCTTTCCCTAAATGAGCAACTGAATGTGGGCATAGTAGCAACTAGGCTTTCTTGGAAATGCCAACGACAACTCCGATCTATTCCCATGGGATTCTATGGAGAAGAGCTCTGTATGTCTCAGGGGCACAAAAGCTGTAATCAATACTTGACAAATCTTTTAAAAGCTGGCATTTGTGATGCAAACTGTGGTTTCTAAGTGTATTGAATTGTGATTTGATGGGCAGAAAGGAGGTAGAACCTATTTCACCAGTGCTTTTTATTTGGCTTTCACTGCTGGAAAGCACAATTGCAGTGATGTAGGTTTTCCAGCAGTAGATTTAGAGTGCCTACATAAGGGATTTCTGGTTGTTAAGTGACACTTGCCATTGGAGAACTGATGACTTCCTAAATCTGCTTTAACGCTGATTTACAGCAGTGGTGCTATAGTTTTAAGCTCAATTTTTCTATTAATTTTTCACCCATGTCAGAGTTTGCAGCTCTGCAGATAAACTATTTCTGTGTGGCTGTCAGGAATCATCCTTGGAAGCTTAGACTCAGAGCCCGGAGCTTGCTTTTCTATAGAACTGATAGTCCCTAATTTCCTGTATTGAGTTTCTTTCTGTTAATATACTCAAATTGCCACACTAAACAGGTATATACTAAATAAGAGAAGTGACTAATGCTTTACATGAGAAAATATAGTAATTGTACAATCTCACCTATCATATAACTTTCAATGTAGGACAGTGTTCCAGGTTTTTTGTTTTGTTTTGTTTGTTTTTGATCTATAAGTCTAAACTCTGTGGTCTGATAATAATGAGGGAACAACCTAACTTTGAACACCTTTGAAACACAAACTACTTTTTTCACCAGTGCTCAGTGAAAATGATTTTTACTTCAAGTATTGTTTTAAGCTTTTTTAGAAAATTTAAAAAATTTAATGCCATAGAGGCAGAAAATGTAGGAGAAAGAAATTACAGCCTAAAAAATAAGATGTATTTTTACAGGCCCAGTGTATATATTATCACCTCCTAGTTTACAAGCAGATCTCTCACATACGTGCAAATTTTTGACTTTTCTAACTTTGATTTTCCTCATTGTAGAGTTGTAAATGACAAAGAATCTATGAGATATAATGTTACAGTCATTGGACAAAATCTTTCCAAATTCATGCAGGTAGATACAAAAAGGTTAGAAAGGAACTCAGATTTCTTCTCAGTTTTAAAAACGTGTAGAAGAAAGTTACAGGTTCAGCAGTTTTTCATTTCACATATTGGGGCTTTTAGAAAAAAATGAGTAAAACAGTTCCCTTACTAATAGGGTTAATTAACAAAATACAGTGACACAAACCCCTAAAAAATTTTCTTGGGGTCCCTAGATTGGCAAATAAGAACTACACCATCGTCATTTATGAATATATGTGGATGAGAAACAACCTTTAGGAAATAGTGAGGATATGGCAAAGGAAACTCAGTGCATAATAAAATTACCTTAAGAATACAAATATTGTGCAAAGTATGGGAAGGGGAGAGATCCTGCCCATCACCCTCTACCATTACAAGAGCCCCAGTCAGAAGGAAAACAGGTACCTGACCCACCCTCCTACACTGTGGGATGGGCAGCCAGCTCAGGAAGTGCCCAGGACTTGGCAACTATCTTGTCAGGAGGAACCCAGGTTAAATCTGCTCTAAGAAGGGGAAACACCGTGTACAAATGCCTAAATTATGATTGCTTCTGTTGTACAACTATAGACTGTGCTCCTGTGTTCTAAAGTACAAAATCAATAGTTACCACAAATTGTCAATTTCTAAATTGTGCATGATGTTATCATTATTGCTAATTGTACTATTATAGCTACAATGACATATCTGTTGTAATCAGTTGCTCTCCCTGTGTAACAATATTGGAAGCTCTGGGGTAATAACCTTACCACAGCCCTACACCAAAAGAATGGGGACTGAGCTAGAAAACAACACCCTACTCTTAATTTATTGGGAAGGTAGGATCTTGGGATAGACACAAACCAAGAAACTACTACAGAGAAGATATCTCTGAAGAACAGACTTTTCCTACAGAGGCCTTGATAATATGTTGTAGCTACCTACTACTAAAATGAACAATGATCATCACAGAAAATCGAAAAAGGAAAGTTTGAAACAGAGTGTCAAGACAAAGGAGCAAAATACAACTTCAGACCACCAGCCCATCCAGGATAAGTCCAGGAGACATCAACATAGAAGAAATTAGAAGTCACACACTTGAAATTTCTGAAATGACCACAGTTGAAGTAAAGAAAAAACTCCATCAGGCTATAGAAGAAATCAGATAAGAAATAATCTCTCAGGTTAAAAAAGATATGACAATGATAATGAACGAATCGCTCAGCATATCTAAAGAAGGCATAGATAAAAAATAAAGGAGCACAGAAAAATAAGGGGAACCTTGAATGAATAGAGGAAAGAATTCAAATGCATGAAACAGATACAAAGAGATATCCAGGAAATTAAGAATTCCATTGAAAGCTGATAAAACTGAATGGAACTGAAGATAGACATCCGGACCTTGAAGACAGAATTGCAGCTATCAATCACAAAAGGAAAGATCTCTAAAAAATAAGAAAAAAACCAGTAAATAACAATTCAACATCAAGATATGGAAAGAAAAATATATAAGACTGGTGGGTGTCAACAGAAAAGCAGAAGTCAACACAAATGACATAAAAGGATTATGTGCAGATATAATAGCAGAAAATTTCCCAAGCATGGGAACAGAATCTGACATACTATAAGTGAGGCATATAGAAACTGAATTAGCCTTAACCAAAATAAATCTATAGCCAGACGTAATAATCAAGATCCCAGAAATTCAGCACAAGAACAGCGTGTTAACACCTGTTAGAGAAAAAGATCATCTATAAAGGAAAGGCCATCAGAATCACAGCAGACTTCTCAATACAAACTATGAAGTCAAGAAGAGCTTAGAGTGAAGTATTTAAAGTCACAAAAGAAGAAATCTTCCAACCCACACTGATATACCCTGCAAAACTATCTTTCAAAATTAAAGGAGAAATAAAATACTTCCAAGACAAAGAACAACTGGGGAAATTCATGACTACCAAAGCAATGATACACAGAGTACTGAAAGTTATCCTAGAAAGAAATAAATATAACAATTCCAAGAACAACAACAGAAAGAAGCCACCAGTCAGGACAAATAATTAAACAGAAGGGAAATGTATGGAATGAACAGCAGAAAAATAACATGACAAGGTTAAGCCAACGCATATCAGTTATAAGCATCAATGTAAATGACTTCAATTCACCAATCAAAAGAAACAGACTGGTCTAATAGATCAAGTAACAAGATCCAATAATATGCTGTATAAAAGAAACACATTTAACTCAAAAGGAAATTCATAGACTGAAAGTCAAAGGATCAAAGACAATATTGCATGTGACAGGAACCAAGAAAAAAGCAAGGGTAGCTATTCTGTTTGCACACAATGTGAACTTCAAACCAGGAATGTTCAAAAGAGATAAAGAAGGTCACTACATACTTGTTAGGCAAAAATTGCAAGAGGAAGAGATGACAATCATAAATATTTAAACCCCAATATGGAAGGCACTCACATATATAAGACAAATATTAATAGACATGAAAAGTCAAAAAGCAATAACATAGTTGTAATCAGGGATCTTAACACCCCATTGTTACAAAGAGGTAGAAAAACTTGACCAAAAATCAGCAATGAAATAACAGAAGTGAAACAAATTTGTGAACAAATGGACTTAATACACCTTTACAGAGTGTTCAACTGCACACAGAACATTTTCTAAAACAGAACATTTACTAGCCCATCAAACCTGTTTAAGTGAATGAAAGGAACTGAAATTACCTTATGCTTTTATCTGACCAAAGTGCACTGAAGCTGGAAATCATTAACAAAAGAAACTGCAAAAACTTCATAAAAACATAGAAATTAAATAACACCCTCCTGAACAGCCAATAGGTCACAGACGAAATTAAAGAAGAAATTAAACAATGTCTACACTTAAATGAAAATGCAAATAGAACTTACTGGACCCTGTGGTTTGCACTGAAAGCAGTCTTCAGAGAGAAATTTATAGCAGTGAGTTCTCACCTCAGGAAAACAGAACAAGCACTAATAAATAGCTTTATCCTTCACCCAAGTTCTAGAAAAAGAACAAGTCAAGCCCAAAGTCCAAAGAGAAGTGGAAATTATAAACATTATTGCAGAAATTAGCACAAAGGACATTAAGAAAATATTACAAAGAATTAATGAATACAAGAGTGGTTCTTTGAAAGAATAAATAAAATGGATAAAGACCTAGACAACTTTATCAAAAAAGAAAGAAAAAAACTCAAATTCATGCAATAAGGAATGGAAAGTATGACATCACAACAGATCCTGAGGAAATTCAGAAAATCATCAATACCTACTTTGAAAATCTTTACTCTTACAGGGTGGAAAACACAGAAGAAATGAACAGATTCCTAGATACGTATGAATTACCAAAGCTGAAACAAGAAGATATAAAAATTCTGAATAACCCAATATCAGTTCTTAAAATTGAAAATGTAATTTAAAACTTATCAACAAAGAATAACTCAGGTCCTGATGGAATCACATCTGAATTCTACATGAAATTTAGAGAAGATTTAAGGCCAATACTCCTCAAACTCTTTAATGAAATTCAAAGGGAAGCTATTCTCATTACCTCATTCCTGGAGGCAGGTATTACCACAACAAAATCAGAAAAAGAACTAACCAAAAAAGAGAACTATAGGCCAATCTCCCTAATGAATATGAACGCAAAATTCTCAATAAAATACTTGCTAATAAAATGCAGCGAATCATCAAGAAGGTAATACACCATGACCAGGTGAGATTCATGCCAGCAATGCAGGGATGGTTCAATATGCACAAATCAATCAATATAATATACCATTTTGACAGAGGCAAAGACAAGAATCACGTGATCATCACAATAGATGCAGAAAATCTTTTTTAAAAAAATCTCAAGAAAATCAGAATAAATGTTTTTTACTTCAGTCTGATAAAAGTCACCCATGACAAACCAATAGCCAACATCATGCTAAATGGACAAAAACTGAAAGTTTTTACTTTAAAATTAGGAATAAAACAAGGATGTTCACTGTCACCACTCTTATTCAGTATAGTTCTAGAAACATTAACCAACAAAATTGGATGAGAGAGAAACATAAGGAATAAATATAGGATAGGAAGAGGTGAAATTATCATTATTTGGGCATAACATGATACTCTACATAGAAGACCCCCCAAACAGATCAAATGCCCATCAACTGAGGAATGGATCAAAAGGATGAGGTATTTTGATACAGTGGAGTATTATTTACCTATAGAGAAAAACTTGAGGCTTTTATAGGTAAATGGATGCAACTAGAAACTAGAGATATAAGTGAAATTAATCACTGTCACGTGTGTAAACACCACATTGTCTCCCTTGTATAAGAAACTGAAAGAGGAAATAACATTCAAAAGGTGTAATAGATATTGTGAAAGAGAAAGGAACTGCTCAAAAGGAAAGAACTGGGATGAGGGAAAGGAGAAAAGAAGGAAGGGAATATAGATAGATAGATAGATAGATAGATAGATGATAGATAGAGATATATGTGTGTGTGATATATGATATAGACGATATAGATGATATATATATGATAACTAAAACAATTGTACTACTAATTTCTATTAGTTCTTTAAAAGGAACAGTGGTTATATTATTTGATCAATTTTGCATTCCTATATCTGGTAATATGAGCAGTTACTGTGAAGATAACTATATGCCATATAATAACCATCATTAATTTCTTATCATCTTGTTTTGAAATTTTGTATCTTTTGTATTCTCTTTATAATAAAAGGAATACAAATATTACTGTAGATGTATCTAATATGACGTTTAGGGAGTCATAAACTCTTGAAAGAGTTATAACCCTAATATGGATTGAATAGCCTCTATGAATAGGTTGAAATACTATTTAATGAAACACTATTAAAGTAAGTGTTCAAAATACAGATGCATTTTTAATCCACAAAACTGAAAGTTGAAGATAATTTGTTTCTTTATAGTTCTGTTGCACACGTTCGTTAGCATTTCTGTGTCCACCCTTTGAGAGTGGAGGATACCCTCCCACTTGTCTCTTTTGCTTTTTGGCTCAGCACATGTTTTCTCTTTCATGTCATTGTGACTTATCTATAATAAAATTTGGTGAATATATTTAAATTATTATTTTAATTCATTTATTTCTTGACTGCATTTTATACTTTTTGAAATTTCATTCTTTTATTACCTGTTACCTAAGTAACATATATCTTTTAGTATCACTCAGTGGCCACCATTTTGACATCAGTGAGGGGACTTAAAGATATATAGATACATGCAATATTATTCATGTAGTAAAAATAATAGAACCATTTATTTTATTTTCACTAAAAGCATTAAATTTTATATTACTTATTTAGAAAAAAATAACACTGAAGGAACTGATAAATTTACATAGTTTCTAATCACAGATTATTGTAATTAGTAATTCTTTCTGAGGGGAAAATGATTAGAAGGAAACTTTGAAGTTTGAATAAGAATACTTTAACTACACTACTCAAATTTGGCTAAGTTTGTTGCTACTTGCTGTAAAAGTTGTAGAAATCAATGCATTTATATTTGCTTTAAGTTTTGTTTTATGAACTTTATTCCAATGACAGGATGAGTATACTGTGAAAGGTTGCAACCTTTACATTCAGTCCTTTCATAATCCTTCCTTTTGTGCCATTTTAGTACTATGCTTGCATCCAGCAAATGCTCACCAGCACTTCTTTACTGTGTTTCTCAGTTCAGATTGCTTTGTTTTTATCTCATAGTTGCCTGGATTTTGTCTACAGATTGTTCATCTTTTATGTATATTTTTCCAATGCATTTGAAAGACATTTTGTCTGGATTAAATACACCTTTTCCTTAAATCCCTCTAATTATTGCTCTGCCATCATCTGCTATGGAGAAAATTGACACAAATCTGAGTCCCACTCAACACTTCTTGATTTCTCTTCTTGTCTAGATGGTCACACGAGTTTTTGTGAGGCTTTCTGAGTCTTGACAGTACCAAAAATTATTCATTACTTTCCATATTTTTTCTGGCACATTTCTTAAAGATCATCAAACTTCTGAGAGTTTCAATAATTCACTAAGGGCTCTAACCATGCCATATTTAAATACATAAATACAATTTTGTATGTTGCATGAAGAATATTTTATAAGCAGCAACACTATTAATGGAGAACAGTGGATACGCCTCTTGAACAGAACATGGATACATTCCTTCTGTATTATCTGTGACCTAGACTGCTAAAAGGAGAATGTTGAAGTATAAAATATGGGACAGTAGAAGATTACATAGGATCTTATGAAATAAAACATCTGCCATAAACTACAGGTATTTGAACCTCCAAACTCTAGGATTATGTGGTTCTAGAGTAAGAAAATAATCAGTTAGGTTAAGACTGAATTGGAGAGGATAAGCTTGAGTTGTGGCTGGCAACACACTTTTCTTGCTGTCCATAAAAGAATTTCAGTAAGCCAATTATTGTCAAGTATCAGTCATACATACACTGATGGGTTCTGAAGAGAAATGAAGATAAAGAATATATTCACATATATATTGTACAAAGTGCTATTTAAGGAAGCAATGGAAGTGTTCAGATGATTTTCTATGTACTTTTGCTTGCAATTTACCAACGATATTAAGGAAAATATCAGCTCCTGGTAAACCATAGTTCTGGAAGAGGGATAAAAGTACAAAAGTAGAGATTATAAAACATCAAAAGGCAGTGAAATGTGAGCTACTCGTAATCAGCAAAAACAAAAACAAAAACAAAAACAAAATTCAATGCGGTACTATAGACAATATAAAAGTCAGATTCATGAAAAACAAGCCTAAAGAAATCATGCAAAAATGAGATAGGAAAATGATATAAGATTATTATTAAAAGATTTTAGGTATAGAAGATACCATATTTATTATAAATGATCTCAAGCAGGCGCAGGTAAATCTTTTCTGGAGAGCAGAGTAAGTATTTTAAGCTTTGTGGGATAAATGGTCTTTGTTGAAGTTATGCAACCTCACCACTGTAGAATAAAAGCACACACAACTATACAAATGAGTGGACCTATCTGCGCTCCCATAAAACTTTTATTGAAAAATGCAGTGTGCTATATTTGTCTCAGTGGCCATTGTTTGCTGGCTCCTGATCAAAAAGATTGAAAAGGTTGAAATCTTTTCAAAGTGAGCAAAAGTGACAAATGTAAAGAAGTGGATACAATGGGACAATTTAAATTGTTTGGGTTTCCAGAAAAATTGTCTTCTAGAATATTTGAAATTATTTATAACAAAGCAAATGTACAAATTTGAATTGATGATTACAATACCTTGAATCATAATTATGAAATAAAGCTAAAATTTAATGTAATTAAGTTTAATTAAATCTTGATTAATTTTTATAAAAATAAAACCCTCTCATTCTGTCATCTACTGTCCATTTAGATGTAAAAATATCATTCTTCACACTATGTTAAATCAAGAACTATGCAGATACAAAGTCAAGAGTAAAATGATTTCTTTATTTTTGTAGTGTTCCAAAGCCAATATGTATACCTCCTATGAATATTGTATAAATTTGTTGTATACTTCCAAAGCTATGAACTGTGTCATAAAAGGAAACAAGAAAGCAATTATTTGGCACTACACCCATACCTCATTACAGAGAATTTTTTTTGTAGTCAGTTTCTTAGGAAGCCCTTGAGAAAGTAATTATTATCTTCTGTTTTACATAGGAATATTGTTTTCTCAAATTCTTTTTATACTTAAAAGCAAAAATTGGCCTCTTAGTATGGCTTCAACACAACCCTTAAGGCTTCTAATTCTTAGAATGTAGTCACTCATTGTTTTGAGTACATAAAGCAAGAGAAATGAAGAAGGATTTCCCTATGGTTAGTCTGTGTTACGATACATTTGTGCCCCTCAGACTGCTGAGTGACAATGTGTTCTTGAATAAGCTGGTGTTGTAGTCTGGGTTTACAAGGGAAATAATTACATGCAGGACACATAATTTATAGGATTATTTAATAGTAGTCACCCAAAAAGTTTAGCAGAAAAGAATGCAAAAAATCGGCCCCCACACTAGAACCAGAGAATCCGGCTGAGGACCTGAATCCTACGACAATGTCCTGCACGAGTCCAGCTAAAACCTTGAGCCCATTACAATGCCCCCAAGAGTCCATCTGGAGGCCTAAAGCCCATGGCAATGTCTCATGCAGGTCTGTTTCAAGGATCTGCACTGGAAAGGCCCAGAGGTCAGCAGTGGAAACTAGAAAGTCTATACCAACGGGATGAAGGATCTGTGCCAGCAGGCTGAGGGATCTGCACTAGAGCCAGGAAGCAATGATCAAAGTAAGAACCAAAGCTACCCCCAAAAGTACCACAGCCATCCTCAGCTACTGAAAGGTCCTGAGTTCCTCTGATGATGAGAATAGCCAAGACCATATCAGGAAAGCCAGTGTGACGAGCTGCTCCAGGACATTGAACAGTGCACCTTCTTCCTCTGTGGAGCCAGGAAGCGATGCTCAAAGTGAGGACCAGAGCTCCCCCAAAGTGAACCACAGCCATTCTCAGCGACAACGAGGTCCTGAGCTCCTCTGACGATGAGAACAGCCAAGTTTCTACCGGGAAAGCCAGCACGAGCCCCCTCAGGTGAACCAGCAGCTCCCTAACAGCGTTTCTTCTCGAGTCCTCCTTTTTATTTTGTTGGCAACAACCCTCAGGTGGCCTCCCACATCCAGCACTACCCTGGCCAGTTCAGCTGGGTGTCACAAGTTGACCACCACTTGTCAACCCACCACAGATTGTGTGTGTGTGTGCGCGTGTGTGCGAAGATACCTGAAGCCATTTAAGGCACAAAGCCAGGACAGTGGCCCCTCTTGTCTGAGTCCAAGGGAAAGACTGGTTGCCAAGAGAGGTTTTCTGTCTAGGCTATCTCAGAACCCCTCCACCTGTCTTGTCACACTTCTCTCTTCTGTGTAATTGTTGGTTTGCTTTTGTATTCTTCCCACCAATCAAAATTTTATAAAGTCTGTCTGCTTGTTCATTCTTGGTGACTGCTACATTACCCAGCACATAAGAGAGGCTAAATGCACACATATACACGTGAATAAAAGACCTTCAAGATTCTTATTCAATCTTTTCACATCACTTAAAATGAGAGCCTTAATGAAGCAGTAAGCTGGGCGTTACTTATTGAAATGGAAAGCTTAGATATTGCTGTTGACAAAATTTTATTATGTTTTAAAAGATAAATCTCATGTGTTTACCAGGATGAAAAACTACATCTGGCAGTTATCCTGAGTGACAAAAGCTGAGGTGGATGACTATAGATTTTGAGCAGTTACTGATCCTGGCTTACAATATGTGAAACACATGAAGCATCTTTTAAATTGAAGATTTTATTCACAGTACAATGAGAATTTGCATGAAAAATTCCATCTACATAACTGTGTGGTCATAGACATGGGTGTAAAGGCAGAAATCCAAGGAGAAAACAGTGAGAGGTAACATTTATTGAACATTAATATCTGTTGGGTACCATTTAAGGTACTTCTTGTGCATGATTTAATGAGGAAACTATTGCTATTTTCTTTGTTTTATTTCTAAGCAAACTGAGCAACAGGGATGTTATGTAATTTTCTAAAGATCATGTTTATAAAATGGGGCATAAAGAATCTGAATGTATGACCCAAGAGCCTGCACTTTATTAATAAAAATATTATGTATTTTGCAGCCAAAGACCTTTTAACATATATGATACACAAAAGGAAAACATTGAGAGAATAAGTTCATTCAGCATGAATATTTAACACTACAGTTCTTCTTGTGTTGACGGAAGAGAACTAATCATCTCTAGTCTATGGTGACTCTAGTAACAATATGTTCTAAAAATAATTCTTTCGTAAAACATATAAAGTAAGAAAACTTTAAATTAATGTATTGTGTTTATTTCCAAATGACTTTTAAACCTGTCTATGGGCATATGATAAATTATTGAATTTGCTTCTGCCATTATGAATAACATTTGTTTTATTAATGCACCATAAAATATGCTTAATGGAATTCTTCAGACAAATAAATAAAAAGAAGAAAATAAAAGTGGCCAATACTGACAATATACAGATTCAATAGAAACTTTATCAAAACTTCAAAAGCATTTTTCACAGAAACATAAAACATAATTGTAAAACCACATAGAACCACAAAAGACCCCCAAATAACTAACCTATCTTGAGAAGGAACAAGGTTGGAGTCATCACACTCTCTGATTTCAACTTATTATAATAATCCAAACAAGTCAAAACTAGCATAAGGAAAAAACACATCACCCAAAGGAACAAAACAGGGAGTCTATAAATAAACCTAGCATATAGGACCAACTGATTTTCAATAATGTCTCCAAGAACACAGTGGGGAAAGGATGTTCTCCTCAATAAATGATGTTGGGAAAACTGGATATCAATATGCGGGATGATAAAATGGATACCTTATAGTGAACACAAAAAACAGCTGAACTAAAGAAACTAGATTAAAGGCTTAAATATAAGATTTCAATCATAAAGTCTAGAAGAAAACACAAGGCAATGGTTTCCTGGATATGATTCCGTAAGGTCAGGCAACAAAAACAGAAACAAAGGGAACTGCCTCGTTATGGTTTATATCTATATATCTCTCTAAAGGCTCATGCAATCATTGGCAAGATCTTTGGAAAGTGATTTGATTGTAGGGGCGTTAGAGGTGGTTAGGAGCTGGAACCTGGCTGGAAGAGGCAAGCCACTGTGGGCGTGATCCAGGTCATCTCTGCCTTCCCCAGTGCTCCCTTCTGCCAGACTGGGCTGCCTTGGGGCCAGCCAACTGTGAATTGAAACCTTTAAAGACTGTGAGCCAAAATAAGCCTCTTTTCCTTTAATTGGTGGGCGTCAGATATTGTGTTTCAGTGATGAGAAAATGACTAAGTCAGACTTTGGTACCAGAGAAGTGAGGTCATCAGTGTGACTGCAATTGATCATATGATGTATATGTATTTGGAACTGGTTCAAGGAAGTTTTGAAAGCATTGGAGATGCTAGCTCAAAAAGCAGCCCTAGAATTCTGTGAGCTGTTTGACAGAGCGTCTGGTTGAAGAAGATCAGAATGCTGACAGTAATGCCATTAGTAAAGATCAGGGTGAAGAAATTTCAGTTTGGGAGAAGCACTCTACTGGCAGTTGGACTCCAGATCACGTGAGTTACGCTCTAAACAACAATTTCTCCATTTCATTTATTTCCTGAGGCTTTATGGGAGACTGATATTAAAGGCGGCAGATCTAATTAATCTGATGAGGGAAATTTGAAGACAGCCTATCATTCAAGCTGTAGCATGGATGTTGTTTGTTGCTTTTATCCAGGTTTATACTGAAAATCAAGAGCAAACAGGCCATTTGAAAAGTTTTCAATTTCCCCAGGAAGAAAGGATATCTCAGGAAAACAGCAAGACCTGACCCTGTGCCCTGCAAATGTGAAAGACTTCACTTTGAGAAGAGAGCCCCAGGGCACACTCCTAGAGAAAGGCTTTCTAGGAAATTTTCTTCCTGGGATTCCATTCACAGTGCTTAGCCATCTAGGCACTTAGAGACTTCTACAGTCATGATACAAGAAAGCCGATTACTGTTTGAGCTGATGATAGACATTGGTAACATTGATGTGTTGCTGATTTTACAGGCATACAGGGTATAAGAGTTGTAGGGTTGTGCAGACTTCCACCAAGATTTCAGAAGAAGGCCTGGAAGATGGGAAGTATGCCCCCGAGATAATGGTGCATGAAGCTGTGAGAACAAAGTAAAAAATGTGGAGACCCCAAGAAGCTGGAGATACCAGAGACATGGTGAATCTGAGGAAAGCTCCAAGAAGTGAGCAAAGCCACCACAAAGGGGAAGCCATGAAGACTACAGTCACCAGCAATGCCACTGAGGGGGAGGTTGGAGCTTACATTTCCCCATATCTTGGCAAGGGTTTTAGAACTGGAGCTACAGGATTTAATGTTTTCCCTGCCCAGTGTCTGTCCTGCTGTGTTTTCATTAGTTTGCATGCCTTATTTCTCCCTTTTGAACTGAGAATGTTTACCTTGTGCCATTGTATGTTGGCAGTGTTTAACTTCTTTTTGATATTTACAGGATCTCACAGCTAAGAGTTTGCCTTAAATCTCCAAGGAAACTTTGGACAAGGACTTTTCAGCAGTGCTGGAACTGCTGAATTTTGGCAGATCTCAGAAATGGACAATACAGTTTGAATAAAGAGATATTCATGAGTCCTTTGGCATCCAGGAGTGGAATGTTGTGGTTTAGATCCAGATGTCCCATTAAAGCTTGATGCAAGTATAGGCAGAATTTTTGGAAAGTGACTGCATTATAAGATCACTACAACTGCTTGCTATTAGAAGGTGTGGCCTGGTTGGAAGTGCCATGTTACTGTGGGCATGACTCTGAAGGTTTATCTCTCTTCCAGTCTCCTCCCTGGACTCTGCTTCCTGGCTGTCACGACATGAACAGCTTTCCTCCAAATTTTCCGTCATGCCACTTGTTCTTGAAAGCATCCCACTATGCAAGGACTAAACTTCTAAAATGTGAGCCAAAATAAATACCTCCTTATTTAAAACTGTGTCAGGTATTTTTTCCTAGGGACAAGGAAATTGGCTAAGGTATGCATCTCACTAAAAAGCTTCTGCACAGTAATTAATAATTCAGAAAATGAAAAGAAATCTCTAGGTTGAGAAAATATTTGCACAGAATATATCTGACAAGATTAATTACATTAATACCCAAAATCTATAATGTGTACACAAAACTCAATAGCCAAAAAGCAAAGAACCTTATTTAAATATGGGTAATGGATCCAAATAGACGTTTTTCCAAAGACACACAAATGACCAACAGATATATGAAAAGGTGCTCAATGTTACTATCAGAGAAATGCAAATCAATACCTAATGAGACATCATCATAATCCTGTTAGAGTGGGTGCTATTAAAATGGTAAAGCTAACAAGTACTAGTGATGCTATATAGAAAACAGTAACTTGGACCACTGTTGGTGTTAAGTTAAATTGGTGAAGCCATTATGGAAAGTGGTATGGATCTTAAATACATGGAACTACTGTATACATTAATTGACTTTTAATGCCTATTTTTGCTCAACATCATATCTGTGAGTTTCATACACGCTTTTGTTTGTAACAGTAGTTTGTTTTTCATTGCATTATAGTATTCTATTATCTGTGTACACTACAATATACTTACTCTCTCTACTGTTGATGAGTGTGTGTAATTTCCACATTGCAGCTAATATGCTTAAAAGTGCTAAAAACATTCTTGTTCATATCTTTTGCTGAAGAGTCGTCATTATTCCTGTTAGATAGTTGTTTAGCTGAGGAACATTACATCAGAGTCTATGTTCAGTCTCAGTAGATAATACCAATCTATGGAAATAATATTAATTTATGCTATATACATCTTCATCAAAAGTTGAGAGTGTTCATTGTTTTACTTTCAGTAGGTGTTTATTGTGATAGACTTTTGGTATTATCTTATAGGGACATTGATGAATTTTATGACTCTTTTTACTAGTTTTTTATATGCTTATTAGTCATTCAATAAAGTCACTTTGTGAAAAATTTGTCCATTTAAAAAATCAAGTTGTTTACTTTTATTATTGTTTTGCAGAAATATTATATGAACAGCAAATACTTTCTTTAAAACACACTTGATAGACTTTGTCTTGGGAATTTATTTTACTCATATCTACAGTAATATAATTACCAGTATATTTTATTTGTCTTTAATTTTGACATGTAGCATATCTCAACCTGAGCAAATAGTTTTATGAGATTTTGTTTGATAAATCTTTTTTGTGAACAAAAGACGAAATATTGACTGAATAGTGGTTTTATATCCTGTTAAATAACTATATTTAGCAAATGTTATTCAAAAAAGCCCTCCAAGTAGAGTCACTTAGCTTACTATTCTCCCAGATGACGTTCTGATGGCTCGCTGGATGTATAATATAATGCGAAGACTGATGAAAGAACTTCCTAAGCATTTTTGCTTTAAGTTCGATCCAATCTTCAGAGAGAGGAACCGCTAAATTTTTCTTTTTACAGGGTACCCACACACTTCACTGTAGTGGTGTCTATGCTTCCTTGAAATTCCTAGTCCCCTACTTTAATATATAGATCCATCTGATAAGAATCAAGCAAGGAAAGCATGCTGCCTGAAGAGATACTGAAGTACTGGTTATGTCAGGTGCTCAAGAGTGGCTGGGCACTAACGCTTGCCCATCCTTGAAGGTAAGATTGGTGCACTTTCACCCTGGTATGGTAGTCACCAAATTACTGTTAGCTACTGAATATTTGAGTTAACTTGATCATGGTAAATTCTGAATTAGAAGCTGAACTTTGAATTACTACATAGATAAGACATATATCTAGTAGAAATCACAAATACATAGACCAGTCAATTGACAGATATATAGATCTAGAAACCACATGAATATTTATACTTTCTGATGGCTTATACTACTAAACTATGAATACAGTTTGATATTATTTTGATTTACTTTACCATAAGTGGGTAAGATTAGTTTTAAAAGTCACTAAGCTTTCCATATCTCAATATTATACGTTTTAGGTTTTTTACTGCCACACGTACAGTGTATGTTACCTTCAAATTCCTCACTTATAGGCCTGGACTTCATTATCATTATCTCCCAGGCAGTGCGTGACTGGTTTAGGGATCAGCACCTGCTGCGCTCAGTTCTTTCCCAGCCTGTCTCTAGTGAATCTGAAATTGAAAAGGAGGGATGCTGGTTACCTCAGACACTTAATACTCTTCAGCATGTGCATAGATCCGGTAATAAACTTGAGGGAAGAGAGAGAGAGAGAGAGAGAGAGAGAGAGAGAGAGAGAGAGAGAGAGAGAGAGAGGGAGAGAGAGAGAGGGAGGGAGGGAGAGAAAGAGAGAGAGAGACAGAGACAGAGACAGAGAGAGACAGAGAGAGAGAGACAGAGAGAGACAGAGAGAGAGAGACAGAGAGAGAGAGAGACAGAGAGGAAGGGAAGAGAAGAGAAGAGAAGAGAAGAGAAAGTTAAAACTTTGTTCCCCAGAAACCTCCTGAGAAGGTAAGTTCCTTGGTTACAAGCACTTACACTAGTACTTGGTTCGCTGGGAAGCTCTTAAAGCCTCTATGCCCCTGCCCTTGTGTTCAACGAAGTATTTGTAGATCCTATGATGTGTCCTGTTGTTATTTAAGTCAGGAAGAGACATTGTAATAGTTGTTCCTGAAACATGTTTGCTGGCATGGTTTGGCACCTCATAAGGCCAGGAAGTACAGAATTTGGACCAAAGGTATCATCAGAATTGATTGAATATGAAGCCAACCACAAGTAATCTGATCCTGCAAATTGACCTCAGACCTTTAGCCTCACCTCCCTTGTATGAGTGCATACCTCCCCAGCAATCCATCCCCGCACAGAAGCTTGTCCCTGTGCCCTCTTTGCCAAGGCCTGCACAGCACTCTTTCCGTTCTGTTTTCCAAAGACCTAGTCATAGGAATAGGAATTTAATTACTGCCTTAACTGAACTATATCGAGTATATTATAACATTCAATGTGCTAAGTTTCACTGATCTGATTAGGTATCTTCAGTTCACAGTATATGGTCAAAACACAGTTATTTTTCTGCACTCTAACCTATTTTCAAAGGGAGAGAAATAGTGACAAGGAGATGACTAGTCAGAATCTATAGGCACAATTTCAGATAGCATTTTAATATATTGCTATGGAAAGATCCTTCAGAAAATCAATATTTGATCAATAAGTACAGAATAAGTGAATACTTTAGTATTTACAGCTTGTGTATTTCTACATTGGTTTGAACCAGATTTGAAGAACTAAGTTTTCCCATTGTAGCCATGAAATTTTTACTGAACTTTTCCCACATACATTTCTATTTTTTCTGCTAAAAGGAAAAGTTATTGTGTTTAATTAAGTGATGAAAGGCTGAATTTGCATTGTGCTTGTTTTAGTGATTTTCTCCTTGTCAAGATTATTTAGTCTCCCTTAAAATAAATCTCATATTAAAAGATGGTGGAGGAAACTCTCAGAGATATTAAATACATATAGCTATTTGCAACATAGTTCTGGATTTTAATTCTTTATCTGCAGCATACTATTGATAAATGAAGAGAAATGGGTTTGCTCGCATAGCAAATTTTCTTAAATTTGTAAAAGTAGTTTCTTTCTATTTTTTTGGTACTGGGAATTGAACTCAAGACCTTGCACTTGCCAGGCAGGTGCTTATGCCACAGAGCTACATACTTGGCCTGGTAGTTTCTTTTTATGTAATGGAGCTATTAGTTCCTCCTTTCCTTTATTGTCCCTGAATTCTCTTCTGAGAATTCTCTGAAGTTCTCCAAATAAGGTGAATTTCTAAATGCTTGTAGAATATAGCTGTGATTAGATCCCTACCCCATCTGCATCCAAGTTTCTGTATTTATAGACAAAAAGTGTGGTTTATAAATATAGCTGTCCATGCCTCTTGTGATTGAAATTCTTACTTTGGCATGATAAGTGATACAATGAAATTTTTAGAATACTGTTCCTTTTGTATGGTTTTATTTGTTTGTTATGCAGATTCCTTGTTTGTCAACTTATTTTCATTTATTTAAATACAAATTCTAGGCTAGACTGTATAAAGGTTTATTAGAAGATTCTAGTTTGTTCCTTTTATTAATGACTATATGATACTGAAATTGAGAAATGTAATCTTTGATACAGTGTATATTGGCTCTTAGCACTTCCCTGGTGGGTCCAAATAGACCAATGATTTTCTTACTTAGAAAACAAGGAAATAGCAAGTTTTCACCTTTTCATTTTCAGTATAAGTTTCTGAAATATTTTAAGTTGTTTATGATCATGATCAGTTTTTCTGCTAGTATTAACAATGTGCCCAATTATCCAATATGGAGAAAATTATACTATGGTTTCTCTTAAGATGCTGTAAATCTTTTGCCTTTTCAATATGGAGAAAAATAAACCCATTTTAATTAAATGACTTAATGGTAAAAGTTTTAACTTTTGTAGGTTGGAACCACAGGTTTACTTGAAGTCTATCTGAATAAAAACTTCAAATCATCGTGCCTCAAAATTATCACATAACAAATCAAATATTCTAACAGATGGTAAACTTCTCTTTCATATAAAGTGCTAATGAAAGTACATTTTGTTCTTGCACGAAACAAGTGAACTTATGCCTTCAAAATTATTCACCTCCTGGCTTAGTCTGAACTAGAGTGATATTAAGACATTACCATCAGGTGTGAAATGATTTAAAAGTTACTAAGCAATATAAAGTTTTAGAGGGTAATTAGTTTAGTATTTCTTTATCTCTTTAGAAATATCAGGTTATTTGAAAGACTCTCAGCCTTACTAAAATAAGATAGTGTTAAACTTTAAAACCTTTGAAGATAGTAAAACAATTTGTCTTCTAAGTATAATTTTATTGAAAGAATAGTAGGCTAATATAATTGAGCCTTTATATTGCAATTGAACATCCCATGAAGGATAAATGTTACAAAGATAGATAAACATAGTATGACAAGAAAAAATTAGATTATAAAATAAATAAATTAATGTGGATGTCTTAGAATTTGGGGAATTGGAATGAAAACCCTTTGGTAGACTTTTGTTACTATGATGTGATATATAAAAAAATTGAACTTAAAGAAAAGAGAAACCAATAAGACTAATGGCAATTTTCTTAACCTAAGGAAATGTAGTACTGTCTAATTTTCCTGTTATATATTGTTAGCCAATATTAATTTCACCTTTTATTCCCTGTTATTATATATTCAATACATTGGTCCATTTTTAGCAAAACACCAACATGCATAGGTCCATGTAAATTGGCTTTGCAGACACATGAGAATCAGTGGATAACATTATTTATGCCAAAGGGACCTTTGGATTGATGTCTTTTGTATTCCCAAATATTAAGATAAGTGCGCAAGTTGGCACATTTTTGTAATAGAGTTTTTTTTTTGAAAACGTTTATACATTTCTGACCGTTTTAGGACCAGATGAGGTACTCCAAGAAATAAAACAACAGATACTTAGGTTTCAGGAAACGAATAATTGAATTATTTATTTTTTGTTTTCCACATGTGTAAAATGGGAATGAGTATAAAAGCATTAATAATACATTTTAAGAACATGAAAGTGTATCCAATATGAAGGAAACATTCAATATATGTTAGTTATTATTACTGTCATTTTATTTATTAATTGCTTTTGATGTGGCAAGCATTTTCTCTTCCCTAATTATTTAAGTATTGTAGAGCAACCAAACTACAGAAAGTTTAGATAATTGCAGTTCGTTAGAACCAGCAGTGTGACCTAGGCTGCTCTGAGTCCAGACTACACAATATTTCATTACACCATGTTGCTTTATGGCCATGGAAATATAAAGAACAGATTTTTTTCTTTTGGGAAGAAATGTTTCAAAAGGATATTATCTAAGTTAGAAATCAGATCTAAGAATAATTTTATAATCAAATGTATAGAAATAATTAGAAAATACTAGATAGCAAAGACCTGGATTTAACAAATATTAACATTTTGCCAAATAAGATTTCAAATTTTTTAAAGAAAACATCAATCATTGAAATCCTCTTTGAGTCTTTTCTTATTTCCCTTTCTCTCTCCCATGGCAGCAGCTGCCATAATATTTTGTTAGCTACTTTCTTATGGCTGAAAAGAATGTCCAACACTCTGCATGTAAAGGAAGAGAGGTGTATTTTGGCTTATGGTTTTAGAGGATTTAGTCAATGGTTGGCTGGCGCCATGGGAGAAACTTCATGTGAAAGGATGTGGTGGAAGTCGTCTGCTCACTTCATGGCAGCCAGGAATCAGGAGATAGGAAGAAGTATCCTGGGACAGGAACATAACCTTCCACATCATTTCCTCAGTGACATATCTCTAATGACCAGGCCCCCTGAACAGTACACTTAGCTACAAACCCATCAGTGAGTTAGCCTACTGGTGAGTATATCACTGCATGATCTAATCACCTTCTAAAAGCTCCACTTCTAAACACATGAGACATTTGGGGACGATTTTAGATCTAACCTTTAACAAATATATGCACAGATATACATGTAATGTATAATACATATATATGCATATAATACATGTATACATATAACACAGATATACATGTATATAGATTATACAATAAGATATAATACATATACAGTATGTATGTTTATATATAATACATATAACTTATACATGTGAGTATATATATGTAAGTTGAAAGAGTTGTGTGTTTAAAACTGTATCATGAGTGGTATCATTCCTCAACTTCAGTAACATTTTTTCACACATTATGTTTTAAAATTTTATAGTAATATAATATTCATTTCAAGTTTTATAGAGTCTCCTGTATAAAAATATGCGGATCCATCTTATTTTTGTTGAGTATTCAGGATCTTTACAGTTTTTATCTCTTGAAAATAGAGCTTTACTAACCTTTGTGCTGATCTCTTTGTGCCCACTTATCAGTCTCTCTAGATTGTCTAACTACAGGCTAGGACAGTGACGGTGAAACTCTGACACATGGGTTGCAGCAAGCACACAGAGCCCTCTCTGCAGTGATGTCATTGGTTGTATGAGCTTTTTTTCGTGAACTAAAACCTCAGTATTCAGGCTTAATTGCAGTTTTGCACTTTGCAATAAATTAATGGGTTTGGGGTTGTGGCTTGGGCACTCAGCCTCTAAAAGGTCTGCCATCATCACTATAGGGATTGGAAGATTATAAGATACGAAATCTTCAAATTTGTCACATGCTGCCAAAGAGAGTTCACAACTGATTATATTCAGTACTAGTACATTATGCGGGATTCATAATAATTTCCAAATCTCATTGGATGAAAGACACAACACAATTTTTCAGGTTTATGTTAAAGGTAAGGTATACAATAATAACCATCAGCTCAGAGCTGAGGCTAGGCAAATGAGGGTACTCTGGGGTCTGTTTCCTGTTTCTAATTCTCACACTCAGATTGTAGGGGTAGTTCGCCTGTGGAACATCCTTACTTTTAGAGAAAAGCCAGAAATTTGGAGTTGAATCATCTAACTCTATTTAAATCCTCAAATTCCATTCTGTAAGCCAAAATGAGTCTGGTGATCCATACTAACAGCCATGAAATAAGATAGTATATGCAACACATGGGATCAAGAGTGGGCTATGAATATTTGATGAGATCGGGAACATTCAGGGTGGTATGGGCAAGGATGTACAAATATTTGAGAACAGTGATATAGTCTACCTTAGTATATGCTTTGCTTAGAAACATTCATCTCTCTTCTTTCCATAGATAAAATATACTTCCTTCCCTGTTGTCTTGTTACTTTTCTAGTTGCTTAGGTAAAATACCTGACATCCAAAGTTCAAGAAGGAAACGTTCATTTCAGCTTACAGTTTGCAAAGGTTTCAGTTCATAGTCAGCTGGCTCTTAGGCAGGGTGGCATGGCATGGCATAGGTGCATCACAGAGGAGAAACACTCCAGAGAAAGGCAGCCAGGAACCAGCAAGCAAAAGACCTCCCTTTCCCTTTTATTCCATCCATGCTGTAAACCTTCTGAGGGATGTCACTTACAGCCAGGGATGAGCTTTCATTATCCATATTTAGATGTATGTTAAACCAATTTAGTTATCACATGCTCTTAATCCCAGAGTCACAATCCCTAATCCAGCACCACATGCCTATGACCCAGCTACCTCCCTAAAGCCCCACATATGAGTGCATAAATCTTTGGAGTACATCTAGATACAAACCATAACATTCTTCCCTTGGCCTCCAAAAGACTCATGCACATCTCTTTATGCAAGAGGCATTTAGACCATTTCTAAGAGTTTCCAAAGTCGTAATGGTTTCAGCACTGCTGAAAAGCCAAAATCCAAAGTCTCCTCTGAGATTGAAGGCAACCTTTTAGCTGCAAGTCCCTGTACAAATGAAAAGAAAGTGAAACACCTCCAACATACAGTAGCTCAATATAAACATTCCCATTCTGAAAGGTGCAAAGAAAGAGAAAAGAATGTGACCAAAGCAAGTGCAAAGTCCAGCAAGACAGACATTAATTCTCCTGTAGTTCCATGTCCAGCATTTGGGGTAGTCTGTGGCAAGGTGTGAACCTCAGATGGTTTGGGTGGCTCCGCTCCTGACAGAGCCAGTGCTACAGTTCTCATAGCTTCTCTCTCGGGCTGGCTTTTCTCACTCCATGCAGCTTTTCTAAGGTGATCCATGTGTCTGGCTTCTCCAACTTTCTGATGTCTCCACTACATCTTCTGGTTCATACAGTTTTACATACTACCCTACCAGGGGCACACTACCTGGCCTCTCTGGCCTTCGTCGCTAGGCACAAGCCTTTCTGACCCCACAACTCTTGCATTCTTCGTACACCTAAAATCAGTAGCACATGGATGAAGTCAAGATCTGCTACCAGCTGGAACAGTAGCCAGGCTTCCTTCCCTTTTGACTATAGGGTCAAGTGCCTGAATTGCTGAGTGCTATGGGTTCCTGAGGAACAAGTTCCCTAGGTCACCACCATTCTGGACCTGGTTCTCTGTGGCTTTCTTTTCAAAGCTAAGTCTTTCACCTTTGCAATCTTGAGGATGTAAAGGAAGGAGTCCTGCTCATTATTGTGATGTCCTTTAGGCCATGTTTTTTATTGTTCTGTTCCTTTTCAGTAATGAATTTTTCCTCTACTACATCTTTGCAGTGCACAACTTTACCAGAGTTTCCTTTCTGGCCAAACCAAAAATGTTTTAAATTATTCTACTGGGTGCTCTCCTCTTTATTGTCAGCACAGATCTGACTAAAAGCCCCTAACAGTAGATGTGCCACTGCCTCACTATAAAATGGCTTTAAAATTTCTTCTGCCAGATTAATTAATTTACTACACTTAATCTCAATCTCTTACAAAGACTGGATATGAGCAAAATGCTGACAAATTTTCTGCCAAAGCAGAACACACATGTTCCAGAGTCCAGCAACCAGTGTAGTCCTTGTTTTTATCTGAAACCTCTAGAGCTTGGTCTTTACCAGATGTATGTTTGGTAAAGACATTCCAAGAACTGAAACCTCTACAAACTGTGAGCCAAAATAATGTCCATTATCCTCAGGTGTTGTGTATTTTGTCTCAGAAATGTGAAAAGTAAGTAAGACACTATGCTCTATTGAAAAGTTTAATTAGTTTCCAATTAATAACTGGTGTCCTCTAATGCATAATTTCATTGTATTTTTGTGAGAGAATATATTCTATATTATAAAAATTCTTTGTTATTTGTTGAGATGTGCTTTGTGGCTTTGTATATAGTACATTTTCATAAATAATCCACCCATATTTTAAAATAATAAATATCCTCTATTAAGGCAGAACTATAAGTATATTCATTAATCAAACTTGTCAGCAGTTAAACAAGTTCTAATTTGTTTTCTCTTTGCTTTGATTATTTCTGAGATGTTTATCAAAATCTTTCACTGTATTTGTAGATATGTCACATTCTCATGGTAATTCTGTCAATCTTCCTGTTTTACATTTTAAGAAATATGTTTTTAAGTTCATATTGGTTCAGAATCATTACATAGTCCAATGGGTTGCTAATTTTATCATGAAGTAATGACCTGATTCAGCTGTATGTAGATTCTTATTGCTGCACAACAAATTCACACTACACATATGTGCTATTAAATCATAGTTTTCAGGTGTCAGACATTCGGACCCACTTAGCTATTCTGCTTAGAGCTTTATGTGGCTTCAGTTATTTAGCCTTCATGCTCATCTGAAGGCCCATCTAGGCAGCTCAGGACTTTGCCAGGATTTGTTCCTCTGCTGCCATAGGTTTGATGACCCTATTGCCTGATCACTGTTGGCCAGAGACTGCCTGAAGTGTTCAACTGCATCTGCCAGTTCCTTACCACCACTCAGGCTTTCCCAATATGGCTGCTCTAGTTGATGGCAAAGTAGTACCTTGAAGCGTCATGTAATCACAAAGAGCTATCCCATCACCTGTGTCATATTCTATGCACTGGAAGCAAGGCACAGGTCTCTGCTCACACTGTAGGAAGTTATTACACTAAAGTGTCAACATTAGGAGGTAGGGATTTGGGTAATACCTTGGCATCTGTCCACCTAAACTCAACATGATTTTTGTTTTAATGTGTGTTGTGCACATTAAAATACAGATGCACTGACTTATATTAGTTAGTAGCGGTCTGGTATAGATTTTATATTTCATTGTTCTTTTGTAGTTTTGTATCAATGGGTCACTCTTCTTTTACCTTTATCTTCCTTTATCTTTTTTTCCCTGGTGACTTCTATTGTGTTTTACTGTTCCTTTCCCATGTGCGACTAAATCACCAATCCCTTCACACCACTGATTTGAAGCTTTTTTTGGCAATAAATGCGTTTTTATTGTATTCTCATTTCAATGAGTAACACTGAGAAATAACTACCCCACATAACAGTGACAATCTTATTCTACAGTGTGTACATCATTTACAGACACATAGCACACAATTTTATTAGATTTTCCAATTTTAATATCCAGAAGTTAGAAAAAATAAAACAAATTATTATCAAGTAACTGATTCTTATCTGGTGCGAAAACAGAAAAGTGAACAGTATCTGAAACACAAAGCCACACTATAGAAGGAAGTAAAATTACATTGAACAGCTGAATATAAACATGAAGCGACTAAAACTTAAAAGTACACATCATGTACATTATATTTAAGAACAGAATTTTCTTAAGTTTCCCTAAACCAGCTTTTAATATTAAGCACCATTTTCATTTGCAGCATGCTAACACAAAGCATTGTTAAAAGGATGCGTATTTTAAATTTACACAGTGTAAACTGAATATCCACCTCCAAAGTCTATTGGCAGCATACTGTTCTGTTAAATACTGCATAAATACTGTCTCATATTGAATATGCATGTTAATAACATAGTATATAGGTTTTAAAAATAAAACATTTCAATAATGACATAAAATTGTACCTTTAAACATTAGAGCAAGTAAGACTAGAACAATCTGATCTGAAGTTCTTAATTCTTTTTTTTAGGAGCTACTCTTAAAATCTTTTATATGCCCTTATCTAAATAAAGTCTAAAATTAGTGAATATGTTTTCCTCTTGAACAATTCAAGGACTTTAAAATCTTTTCTACTGTAATTCCCTCTCTCATCTACTTCTATTTTAATTTTATCTTGTTTTTAATACTCTGCCACTAGAGTCACTACTGCTGTTACTATTTTTGAGGGGATGTGCATTTTGTTTAATAATAAACTGAACAATGTCTCAGGAGACTGATTCATATTGTATCATTTCCTTCTGGCTTCAATTCTTATTTTTTTGAATCCTTTATTTTGGTGAGATTAGTGCCTTTAGTTTTTGTTTGAAAATGTCTCTTCCATTATTCATAGCTTAAGCAAACAGGATTCCAGGTTAATACATATTTTCTCAGAGTACTTTAAGTATAATCCCATTGTATTTTGAGATATACTCCTTTTGGTAGCGAGTTTGCTAACAGGCATATTGCCAGTCTTTTGTTAGTAATGTGGCATTTGTAGATAATGTGGTTTTTCTCTTGGGCTGTTTTTAGAGATATCTTGTCATATTAGTGCTTTGCTATTTCATTGTAATGTTTGGATATAGATTGGTTGTTATGTATCTTATTCTTATTTAAAATGCTTCTTTCAATTAGAAGATTATATCATTTCTCAATTCTAGAAACACATATACATACATATATATCCAACAAACTCTATGCACACCCCTACAAATATAACACATACGGATATAGGAACATATTGGTATGTGCATGTATAACATATATGTATATGTGTAAATATAGTTGATGTCATAGAGAATGGTTAGAAAAATCATTTGATGAGAATTTGAACAATGCACTGCATTATATATTTCTCCACTGCATTTTGTGGGATAACTTTGGATTTACAGCCTAGATCCAAAATTTGTGCAGCTGAGTTTAATCTGCTGTCTCATCTACACCCTGAATTTAAAAAATAACAATTATGTATTTCATGTGTAAATGTTTGATGTTACTATCTGACCTCTTTCTCCAATTCCCAAGTTCAAATGTGTCAAAGTTTATTTCTGGCCTGAATTTTCTATTCTTTCCTTGTTCCTGAGGAGTTTTTCCTCCTTTGGAGCTATTGGTTTTTCTTTAAAAGATTTTTTAAACAATATTTCTGTATGTCTGTGAGTAGTTGGAATCCCTATCTGAATCAGCTTTTCTATAAATGGTGTTTGAAACAATGAATAAAGTAGTAGACATACGGAATTCCTTGAGCTGGTGTAGAAATGTAGCAAACCCTGGGCTTCTTATAGTTAAAGAAACATATCATCCAACAGTCCCAGAAACTGTGCTGGGCCCTGTCCTTTCTGAAGACGGAGAGAAGGGATCCGTCCCTACCTCTCCTAGCTTCTGGTGCTTTCTGTCCTTGGGGTTTTGTGCCTTGTGGATGCCTCATTACAACCACTCCTGCCTCCGTCACATCATGCTCCGCACTTTGTGTTTCTGTGCCCAGTTATGTTTCTTCTTGTAAGCAAATCAATCACTAGATTTGGGTACAGTACAATCCAGTATGACTTCATCTTAATTTGATGATATCTGCAAAGAATTTATTTCCAGGTGAGGTAACATTAACAGATATGGGAACAATGCAGAGCTTACCTTTCCGGGAGACAGCTATTTTGTGAGTAGGCATACTGTTTTGTATGTTTTGTATAAGTATGCATATTCTTCTCTATTCTTTGGAAAACTTGAAATTAATTTTTAACATGTGTCACATTTGTCAGTGTTATCCTTAAATATAAAATCTACCAGTAATTGAGAACCTTGCGATGCTCAGGCTAAACCATTGTCTAGAATATAGACAGGGTTCAGTACAGAAGAAAAGACTAGATGGAATTATACATAAAATAATTCATATGCTTAATAAGTCAATAAAATTGGGACCTCTGAAAGTCTGAACAAAATAGAGTTAGTATATTAAATTGTATTTAAGTGCATTTATCTGCCATCTGGGCATATTGTTATGTTTTTATTTCAAGCTTTAGGTAACAAGAACATGCTTACTTCATGATTATCATTGTTCTTATATACTTATTTTATCTTATTTTTATCTCTAACCACAGATTTTTAACAAAATGTGATATTTTTAGTAGGTGTTATGGTTTGTGTCTGCATGTCCCCCCAAATCCTCATGCAGTTATGCGGTGGCTTTTAGAGTTTTTGACTGATCCACGATCCAATGCTGGGATTGTGGGTGTGAGAGCTATACCCGCCTTAGGGCAGACAGTTTGTATATGTAAGGGAGAGAAAGAGGTTGCTAGCTGCCATTCCTCCCTTTTGCTTTTCTAAGAGAAAAGAAAACAAAATAACAAAGATAAAAACAAAACACAAAAACCGATAAAATCGATACAGAATTTCAAAACAAGATGATAGGAAATTAACAATGGTTGTTACAGTACATATTGTTATCTTCAATGAAGTTGCCTAGATGACCAGATGTAAGAATGCAAGGTTGATCAAACAATTAAAAATAAAAGATAATGAAAAAATTAGAAACAATACAGTTTCATTCCTCCCTTTTGCTCTTGCTGTTTTTGCTGTGTATTATTGCCCTGAACTGTTGCCCTCTGCCATGTGCCACTGTGCCTCAGAACCAGCCAAGTATGGACTGAAACCTCCACAAACTGTAAGCTAAGTAAACCTTTCCTTCCTTTATTTTGGGTGTTGGGAATTTTGTCTCAGCAACAAGGAAAAAGTAACCAAGATAGTAGGTAAAGGCCATACTCATGAAATGTCTCTTTTCATATATTTATGACTGTCCCAATTCCTGAGAATTTATTTCTTTGGCACAAAATGGAGAGATAAGACATTGATACACGAGGTTATTATTTTACCAGAATTAATCTATTTTAGATTCAAAAATGGTAACATGAGAAGAACAAAGACCAAGCAGCTTGTACAATTTCACTAACTAAAACAGGCTGAAGGGTTTTGTGTGACAGCAGAAGAAGATAAATAGTAATAAGTAAGCAGCTTTGCAACAGTGTGAACATGAGAACAAGCTGTGCTGAGGAGAGCTATTTTCCTTTAGGTGTGACTGTGAAGTAAAGAACCAAGGATAAAGTGAGGAGTTGGTAGGAGAAGGAGGGAAAAGCGCTTTGCAGGCTCTGGGGAGGGCAGTACGCCTCTTCAAATAAACAGAATATGTCTTATATTTTGGCTCTGTAAGACAAGTATAAGTGTTTAGACATTGCTACAGAACTTTCCAGTAGAGAGTTGAGTTATTTTTATCACTTCTATAAAAATACTGGGTTTCTTTTTCATTATGTGCATTTTTCGGTGATTTTTTTGTTACCCAACTGTGCTTTAGTTTAACTTCATTGTAGAAAACATCTCTACACTTTGAGATTGGCAGAATGACAGAGAATAAAAAATATTATTAATTTCAATTGGAATCCTGCATTTGAAAGTTTTAACATAAATAAAATTAATATTATTGGAAAATCTTTTGAAGAAGGCTCTAAAAACCAGTCTCATCTCTTTAGGGGCTTGTTATGGACATAATTTATCTTCTCACTGTTAGCTAATTGGAGGTCTTTGAGGAGGACACAGGTGGCTGGGGAGATAAAAAGTCACCATTAAAATTTTCCAGTTGCTAATTTGGAATTCTACAAACACTATTGTATCTCTCTAAGGGACAATTGAAAACTGAAGGAATTGCTATCTAAACATTTTCTGTTAGTGTACGTCACATTCATATAAGTAGTTTGTGCTCCATTTTAATAAGAGTACTTGTATTTAGGTTGCTAAATAATTTACCTACGAATGTCCAGCTTGTGTCTGGGTGGGGAGGGGTTTAAATTGCTTTACACAAAGTGTGTGTGCTCAAAAGGATGGCACATTAGTTGCTTAGACTTGTATTATTTTTATAATTAGATATGAAAGTTATAGAATGAAATATAGAGTAAAAGCACTATATTCCTTGCTTTAAATAGGACATTTAGAAGTTCTCCTTCATCTGCTAAAAGAAAAACTTGGGGAAAATTAAATATAGCAGGTTTATTGGAACAAACAATGACTGGTGAATTGGGTAGCACCTTGAGTGAGAAGAGGTTCAGACAGTTCTGAGTGGTTTACATCCTAGCTTAGGTTTCAGTTCCCTATGTATGAAGAGAGTTTTCTTTTTTTTTTTTTTTTTTATGAAGAGAGTTTTCATCCACATTTGAACTTAATGGCTAAGTCTTTAAATTTTGAGAGACTGAAAAAAACCTTAGTCACTGGCTTCGTCTCTATCTATGATCATGTGGATTTGTTTGATCTCAGCGTGGAATTCACAATCCACGTCTTCAAGTTATGTTTTTGTGTGTTTTCGTTTTTTTAACCATAGTGAGATCATCTGACATATGGCATGAGCATTTCAGATTCTCCAGAGGATGCAGAACACTAGGGAGATTTTTGTGATGGTATCAGAAAGATAATATCAAGAGACTAAAGACTAGGAGCTCCCACAAACTGAAATAATTAAAGTCAATCGTGTCAACAGTGAGCCAAAGAGGACCCTATTTGTTTTAATCATGTAGCTTGTTTATTGATCTCCTACATCTGAGTTTCTACGAAATGAAGCATAGAAACGCTGGTTTCAGTAGGAGGCATCAACTATTACACATTCTCCTCTGTTCACCCTGTCAAGAGAATTTAAAGATGTTTTCTGGCCATCCACACTCTTTGAAGTAGAGCCAGCTACAATAGCTAATGTTTGAAGTATATTTCTAATCATAATTTCATTAAAATTTATACCTAGCCAAGGAAGGAACATTTTGCACAAAGATTCCAACTTAGAGAGACTGACACTTGCTGGCATATTCCTCTTTATTCTACAGTGAAAATTAAGAGGTGAGGACAAATACTTAGCTTTTAGTCGGTGATGGTGTGACAGTGGTACTGTTACAATCCCTGTTACATTCACATTCACCCTTTTGTTCTTTTTACTTTTGAGGCACATGTGGTTACTAGATTCCATGTAGATAAAATATATCCTACAGGAGGCATGACAGTTCTTTTTGGGATGTTCTGTGTATCAAGTATCCATCAAAAGTAGGTCACTATTTGTTTAAATATTCATTACTGAGTCATTGGAGGATACTGACAAAAGGTTAGGGCTACAAGTTTGTCTATAATCTATGGAATTACTTTTTCTTTGATACTAAATTTGTGGCATAATTTAACAGCAAAACTTCCACTATATTTTTTGTACTGCTAGATTTTAACACAGAACTTGAATGTGTGAGTTTAGTTTTGCCTTTATAGAAAAGACAATTTGTTTTAGGGCACTAGGGTTTGGATTACTGTCCTCCAATAGCCCATGTTTTAAAACCTCGGTTTCCATGGTAGTGCTACTGGGAGGTGGTAGAACCTTTAAAAAGTTCTAAATACGGCCTAGTGTGAACTCTTTAGGTCGCTAGGGGTGTGTCCTTAAGGCTCTCTGACCTGTTCTTTCTCTTTTGCTTTCTTGCTATGAGATGGATGGTTTGCTTTGCATGTGCTCTCTACCATTGCCACAGTCTGCTCAACTGTAAATTGGAACCCCGAAAACTGTGAGTGAAAAATAACCTTTTTTCTTTATGAATTAACTAGCTCAGGTTTTTTGTTATAGTGCTGGAAAGCTCATTAATGCAGTTCCTTTCAACAGAATTCAATAATAGTCTTTCTCTGATGTCTTTCCAAAAGACTTAGTCTCCAGGTTCTAGATCAAAAAAGGATAGGTTGTCATCAGGTCAGGAAGGATTTCATAGTAAAACTATATTTTGACAGATTGTTTTAAAGCCTTATAGTATTGATTCATGTCAGAATATAAGAGCAGAAATACATCAGTGTTAATTATTACGTGGATGGGCCTTCCAGTAACCTTCCAGTGTGACTCTCTTTCATAAAGAGTGCATCTATGTTTTCCAGTGACAACTGATTTTTCTTAATTGGCAACACATGTTGCCAAGTAAATACAATTGTTTCAGTGAACTGTGTCTAATGTCATTGTTTTGTAATGTTGTATTTAACTGCTTTAAAACTTGCTGTGAGACAAGGACTTGAATTGCTGGAGATCATGCCCTATAAGGGAGATACATCTGCAAATGACCTTTTAGCTACAGTTACATGCTGATATATGCTATTTCATCTGCATGAGAAAGCTTCTGTGCATCTAGAACATAGGCATTGAATGTTGAATTTCCACAAGATCCACCTGTAAGTGTTCAAATGATTTGGCTTGTGGCGGAAACATAGTCCCTCAGATTTTTACTGCCTTACCAGAATTATGGGTTTGACAAACCAAATATTGATCATAAACTATGTTAGAAATTTTAAAACAGTCGCTTCAACAATATTTTTCATAATAGGTGTCATTTTGCTCCATGATGAGTCATAGAGTGAAGATAATGAAAACTTCTGTGAATCCATGCTTCAAATTAGGTTTGTACCCTTCTACAAATTCCTCCAACTCAGGTAGATAGCACTGTTTATTACAGAGATTATCATAAGCAATTTGACTTGGATCAGTCTTACGGAGCTAGTGTAAATTGTATTTCTTAACAATTTCAGTATTAGCTGAGAGCATGAAAATATGCCAAAGCATTTCATTGGTATTCAATTAATTCTTGTTCCATTTGATGTTGGGCTAGTAGTTTTATAAAATTAATCAATTTATGCATTAGAGTTTGGGAATCCTTATCTCATCTAATGTGATTTTTGTAATTTTAAAAATTATCAGTACACATTAATTGTATAAAATAATTCACCGTGACATAAATGTATATAATGTGCTTTGATTGTTTCATCTTAATGTTGTCAGAAATTTGTACTTACCAGAACTTATAAATCTCTCAGATGATGAAACACTTTAGGTTTATATCTGCTTGCAAATAGCTTTCAGAAAAGTTCCAAGGTGAAAGAATTAACTCTGTAGAAAATGGGACTTAGCCTGAGCATAGCTAAGAAATCACATGAGAACTCTTCATAAAAATGACACCATTGATGAGGAGATATGGCTATTTCTGTGGTGTACATTTTATGATAACTAGAATTGTAAATGATAAAGTTATAACAAGATTATTAGATTTCTGTAAATTTAGCACAATGTCAGACACACGTTAATGGCACATCCATACAAATATTACTCAAAGAAAGCTTGCAGTACTTATTATTTAACAATATTTCCCACATAATATAATACATCACATAAAACCAAAGGGCTTAATATCTTTCTTTATATAAGGAGAGATATCATGTTGAGAAGTTCCAAAAACCCATCCAGAAAAATCTCAAAGTTAATTCCAGGTCAAGAAAAAGAATTAATTTAGAATTTAATTTTGTGAAGTTTGTAAAATAGATTAAGGGTTTAAAATTATTCATCAGAATAGAATTACAGGCCACTACAAATAATAACCACTCATTTAATCAGAGAAATAATTTAAAGATTTAAGTGAAAACGTTAAAAGCTAGAGGTATAGACAATCTTAGGTCTTTTAGCAAACAATCAGTTTTCTTAAATGATCAAAATCTAAGATGGCACGAAGCTCAGAATATTATCTTGGCCAAACCTGGAATCTTTGTTTCTTACACCAATTATCTAAAAGGTAAAAGAAAAAGCTTTACAAGTTCCTATTAAAAGCAGAATAGTATAGCAAGAAAATGTTGTTTCAACAAAGGAGGCCAATTTTTGGGTTCTTTTTAACCCACGTAGTTTTGATATTTATGCTGAAGCTTTAGAAGACCTGAAATAATTCCCTTACAGTTTAAGCCAACTTGATCACATGTAAAACTTCTTGCAGAAAAGGCATCTTGTATAAACTTTCTGCACTTCATTATTTATTTATTTTGCTGTTCTTTGCTTTTCCTCTTTCTTGTTTTGAAACAAGCAATGAGCTATAGGGCAGAAATCTCTTCTGTCCTTAGCGAAACAAAACAAAGAGATTCATAGCTTTCTATGTCACATGTAACATCTTACCTTCCTTGTATGATTGCTTGTAGAATTTTTCCTTTATTATTTCTAGAAGTATTAATTATATATATATATTAATTAGAATTATTAAACCTTAGTGACTTTAATTTCCAGTGAACACTAGAAAGCTCAATGCTGAAAAAATTATCACCCAAACTTTTCTTCCCAGTGAGATTTCTTGCTGCTAAAGGCAATTACTTGAAAGTATTACTGGAAACATCCAGCTGGAGCTTGGTTCTCAAACTTTAATATGCAGGTCAATAATTTGTGTATTTTTGTAAAAGTCAGACTCATGCAATACGACTGGGGCTGTATTGATACAAGATTGGACATTCATAATGAACTGCTAGTTTGCCAGTGTTTCTGGCCCTTAGCACATTGAGTAACAGCAGAAAGCTAGCATAGTTATTCTAAGTGATGATTTTACATTAGGATCAGCTGGAGAACTTTAAAATAATTCTGGTGCTTGAGTGCCAACCCTGGGTATTTTGCTTTAATTGGCTTGTGACTGCCTCAGCCTGAGTCTTTAGGTGTTTTAATGTGCTGCTGAGGTTGAAACCACTGAGCTAAAACCTGTGGCTCCTTCCAATGGGTGCAGCTTCAAAGACACAGTTGAACATTGGTCCCCATGGTGTGTTTGGATGCAAAGGGGAAGATGGAAAGGTGCTAACACTTTAGAAATAATAACCATTACAATTAGAGATAACATCTCCTGAGAACTTATTATATGCCAACAACTCTACAAATTACATTAATTCTCTCATTTATTGGTTAGAAAATGTTAATAGCTAGGTACCATTACTCTCCCCCCCCTTATAAATGAGGAAATTAGGGTTTATGCAGGCTAACCTACTTGCTGGAAGCAACATAGCAATTAAACTAATAACAGGAAATCCAGTGCCAGAGCCTGGATGCTTAATAACTATACTGTTCGGCGCTTTGCAGGGAAGAAAATGGATAATTACTTTCTGCAGGATACTTCGTGGAAATGAGCCAATAAACTCTGGGTGGGAATTCAAACACTCTATAGAAAAACTGTAAATACCAACCAGGCTGTCATCAGAAAGAATGAAATATTTCACACTCACAGCATGTCGTAGGCCCCATATGTCCTTCCCTGTGTGTACGTGTACATAGCCTCCTTCCTGGCCCTTCCAACTCTACCGTCCACTTCTTTCCAAGTGATGTTTCCAGAGCCGTCCATTCCCAGTTATTTGGGGAAATCAAGTTGCTTCTAATGTGCACATGAGTGAGAGAAGGCTACAGGCTCTTCATAGGGGCCACCTTATTCCCGTCATTCCCAGGCATCTGCTGACTTAACAGCTTCTCCTTTCCTCGAGCTTCTCAGTGTGCTGCAGCTGTGTGTGTTATATGGGCCCCGATGGGGACCACGCAGGGTCAGAGCAGCCCTTTCACCTGAGCCAGCTCAAAACACACTGCTTTTCCATGAATTTCTGGAACACCACTGCCCACATAGCTTGGCTCAAAACACAGACTTCACTAGGTAGTTATTAAAGAATAACCATAAGATGTTGAAGCAAAGGGAAAAATAACCTCACATTTCATGATAAATGTCATGGTTCCTCAGAAGCTAGGGGAACAGAAACATCCTGTCTGGAGTGTATGCCTAGCTATATTTAGATTTTGGTTCTAAGAGCTTTTTTTTTTTTTTTTAATCTCCTTTTTGAATGATGGTCTCTTCATTTTCAGGCTAAATCCTCATTTTGTGATTTAGTGCAAGACCTTATTGTTCTACTTTAGAATTCTTTTTTCTAGAATGCATTCCCTCTCTTCTTCCTCCAAACCAAGACAGAGGGCCTTAATATTCTCGGACAGCTCCTGTCTCAGAAGATTCCTTCCTGTGGTAAAAACATGTGCGTTGGGTTCGGCTGCGACCTCCTGCCCCTCGTGCTGGGGGGATTTAAAGATGCCCTGCCCCTTTTATTACTTTCCAAGTCCACCTGTAGTTTCCGGTGGTAGCACCTGGTCATGGTTTAGATGTGAAATGTCTCTGTGAAACTTCATGTGTGCAGAAGTGGAGCTTTTGGAAGGTGATGGATCACGGGAGTACTTCAGACAAGACCGGGTATGTTCAGGGTGGATAGCTGTAGACCGTGGGAATTCTATAACCTGTGCATCAATCCACCGATAATCCAGAGCCAAATGAACTGTTGAGTGGTAGGGTCTGGTGGGAACAGATGGGCCACTGAAGGCATAACCCAGAAGGGTGCGTCTCCTTCCCTAGCTCCTCCATCCTCTCTTGCTTCCTGGTTGCAGCTTTCCTGGCATGAGCAGCTTTCCTGTGCCATGCCCCCCCCCCCCATGCTCTTGCTGCCTTGGAGACAGCCAGCCACAGACTAAAATCAGGATGCCTTCTCCTAAGGTGTACGCGCCAAATACTGTCTAGTGATGGGAGCGTGATGAATGGACTTCTTCACCCAGAGGCCCAGTTCCTCTCCCTCTTTCTCTCTTCCTCATGCAGGGGTGTACCCTGGACCTCTCAAGGACAAACATACCTCTGAGACATCAGAAAAATAGGAGGAAAACAGCGGAAGTCACCTCTGTGCTGGGCTCTATGTGCTGTTTACCCAAGGGATGTAATATGTGTAAAGATTCTGCTGCCTAAATGAAGAGAGCCTTGTTCCCAAAATGATACAGAATGGTTTCATTCCTTTGTTTTCTCAGTGTCTCCTTGGACTTCCTTCAAGGGAAGATGACCCAGGACAGATGCAGAATTTCATCAAGACCCTCCTTTCCCTAAAGGATACCTTGATGAGAAGCAGCAATGCAACATAGATGGTAACATTGCTAGTAATCATGAGTCATGTAATCAACATGAGTTTTAAGGATACAACCTATGGAGGGAAGCTGTGTTCAAGCAGTCTCTACACTATTCTAACATATAGTAAAATACATTTTAATTTTGCTATGAGCCTGAGAAGCTGAATAATAAAAGTAAAAAGTCTTTCTTATCAAGGAAACAAGAGTTAGAGTTTCTATCCATTATTCACCAGCTCTGGGACCTTTGACAACATTTCCATATCCTTATCTGAAGAATGTGACTTTCTCCTCATTAGCTGTGTGAATTAAATGAAATACAAAAGCAAGTGAGGTCAAACACTTCACTATGATGATTGTATTTAATCCTGGTGAAGTTAATACTGTTATAACTGCCATTCCTCAGATAAGGAAGCCTAGGTTAAAGCAATATGCTCCAAGTCATCCAGGTGGTATGAACTATTGCAAGGGCTGAAGGACTGCTAGGCACAAGGTGAGTAGCAGCAAAAGTACAAAAATTATGAAAGAAAAATAATAATTCTTTTAATCACTGTCTTGCTAAGACTAGAAGTTATGTCATTGTGACAAATCTCCCATAATTAAACCTATATAAGGTCTCTGTGTGTGTGTGCCCTTTGAATTTTAACACTGGGATTCAGCATAGTCCTGTCTAAGAGAAAAACAGGAAATATGACCTTAAAAGAACCCCTTGAATCTAACTAAAGTTAGTAAGATGTAGGAGGCTTTAAAAATAATATATGGAATGTTTTGTACAGACATGCTCAATATTTCTTTGTAATCAACTACATTTAACTTATATTAATAACCACAGTTTTAATATCAGATTTCTACTTCTAAAGAAATGGAATATAAGTTTCAAGTTCTCTTCAGAAAATCTATTTCATACCAAGTCCTCAAGTCCAGAGCTGCTCTTTCCCAGGCTCCTGCAGAGCACTTGATTGGTAATGGTTTTCCCATGGAGGGTGCTGGTCATCTAGTCAAGCAGAGTCAGTAAAGCCTCTGCAGGACATATCAGTACAAAAAAAATTACTGTAGGTGCTTCCTCTGTTGGGTTATCTAAGGCAGACCTTTCAGAGCTTTCATCACAAATGCTGTTTAAAGAACTATAATGCATCCTTTCTAGATATTTATCTTATCTCCTTAGTCTTCTTTTATTTTATGAGCTTATAAGAAATAAATATCTTCATAAGGAAAAGTTTAGCTCACAGTATGTTTTCATAATAGCCTCTTTTTTCATTGGGAATCCTTTTAATTTCTCTTCGAGATATTAATTTAGAAAGAACTATTTTTCATCACAGCACACATTAAAGGATATAATTTATAGTAGGATCATCAGCCTCTTAAGGAACCATCCAGTACCTCCACAGTTTATCTGATCTCTGAGGCTTCTTTATAAAAAGACTTATTGCATTTATAGAGACATACTTATATTACTGATCCTTCTGTTTTTCTCTTTGTGACACGGGGTGAGCAAATGGTGTTTGCCTAAATTTTACATGGCATTATTAAGGAGTGCAAAAGTTCCTTGCTGCTTTTACTTTACTTTGTTCTTTATTTATAATTTGCGTTTCTCACAGATAATAGGAAGGAAGGAGATAGACTTTTCTCAAATGGGAAGGAGATCAAGAGATGAACAGAGGGAGGAGGGATGAAGGAAACAAAAAAGGAATTAAAATATGTCATATACACGCACCAACTCAGCACAAGGAGTGTACATGATATGTACTGTAAACATATGCTAATAAAGCCCTTCCCTGTTGCTGCTCTGGCAACTTATCGCACTGTGGCTTCAAACAGCAAAGCTTTGCTACTCTCTAGTTCAGGATGTCAGAAGTCCAAAATAGGTCTTCTCAGAGTAAAATCAATGTGTCTGCAAGACTTTCTTTCTGGAAGCTCTTTGGGGGAAAAGTCATTTCTTTACCTTTCAAGATACTAGAGGGCACCTGGATTCCTTGGTTTGTAGCTGTACTCTGTCTTCAAGACCAGCTGTGTCTCACTTCAAATCTCTACTTCTGACCCCTGCTTTCCATTGTCACACCTTCTATTTGGACTCTGACAGTCCTTCCTCTTAAATGGATCCTCACATTTGTATTGGGCCCACTCAAATGATCTGGGATACTCTCTCTGTTTTAAGGCTCTTAGCCACATCTGCAAAATCCCATTTGTCATGTAAGGTGGCATGGTCACAGCTTTCAGAGTTGAAGATGTGGGCATCTTTGGCTTTTTCTCTCTACCCCAGAGAGGTACTGCTTAATTGTTCATAAATTAACTTCTCCTTACATGCTCATGTAATGATGTTTATATAAAAATGACATTTAGTGTCTGGCTACTGTGATGTGGTAGGGAAGAGTTATTTTAGAAGACAATTATTTTGCAGACCAGATGGTTCATGGAAGGATAGATTCTGAAGACATACTTTGTATATTGGCTCTCCTAATGGGTCAGTAAAGGCAACATATGAGATTTGCCCTTTCCAGGAATGACATTATATTACCTGAGACCTGCTTAACCACCAAGAGAGTCCAGTCCAGAGAGTCCAAGAGGTCCATTTTATGGCTGGATCACAGCCATATTTTAGTACATCTCAGAAGTTTCCTTACACTTCAAAAAGGTTTTGAGGTGGTTTTGGTGTTTTAGTGCTCTGTAGATTACTAAATATGTCAACCCACTGAATGTTTCCTATGCATTACAAGGTCTCTGTATTTAGACTTTAAGATATGGTAGAATTTTAGAGATCATCCAATTCATCTGGTACTTCATGTAAATGAATAAACAGATGCACAAACTCACTAACTAGCCTGTTTTAGTTTTCTTTGTCTTGCTGCCGAGAGAAAATGCTAGACACCCAAAGTTAAAGGGGGAAAAGTTTATTGAGCTCACACTTTATAGAGGTTTCAGTCCATAAGTGGCTGGCTCCAAGGCAGGGTGGATCGCAGACAGACACTGTAGAGGGGAAACAGCTGTGGTGGGCGGAAGGTAACAAAGCAACAGAGGGTAGGACACAAGCCTCTTTCTGTCACTTATATTGTGTCCACACTGTTGGAGTTAGGGTGGCACTAATTCACTCAGTGGGCTGATTTAGTAGCCACCCACACGAAATCCTAGCATTGCACCATGAATGGCAATGCCCCATAACATTGCACCATAAAATTGTGAGAGCGCCATCTATGACTGCACACAGCTTTTCGGGGGGGCATCTAGACACAGACAATAATATTGCACAAATATTCAAATTCACACAGGTGGAATCTGAGTTCAAGAAAGATTCTTTGACTTCTGTGCCACCCTACTTCTGGCTTTGTTTACAGATCCTATTGGGACAGCAAATGAAAGACAGATTGCTACATGTGTGTATTAAAGCTACACTGCTATAGTGAATAAATGAGAATAAGTGGTAATTTCTGAAATGCAAAAGTGCTTCATTTTATTTAGGAATAATAGAGCAGTGTTTCAAACTAAAAGAAACATAGTAATTCTCGTACAAAAAAATATTCCATGTGCCTGACAAGTGAAAATCAATGTATAAGACAAACTATTCCATCTACCATAGTTTGGTAAAATTGTCATTGTTTCATGTTGTGACTTTTATCCAAATAGCTTTTTCTTTTTTCTTTTGAAAAATTTCTATCTACATTTGAGTTTTTAAAAAAATCAGATTTAGCTTACTTGGAAGGAAAACTGGCAATATACAATTCTTACCAATGGGAATTCATAAATTCTTTAACATTCCCCTTGGAGAAAAATGTCAACTTCCTGAGATCTGAAATCATTTTAAGTAGTGTATTTATATGTAAACACAATGTCCCCAGGCTTCCTCAAGCATAAGTTACAAATGCTGCTACCTGGATGTCCTTGGTTCTTTAGCTGGCATCTGGTGCCTGAGCCTGCATCCTATTCCCGGAGTCACCTCTCCATCTGCTCAGGTCTTTCTCCAATTCTCTGTTGTGTTACGAGCCAAGTCTGTTCCTCCACCGTGGTTTTCTCACTGATGCTGGTGACCTTGTTCTTCTCAAAGCAGGACTAAGGTGATCTTCTCCTGCACTACTCCACTAACTCAATTCTGTGTTAACCCAGCGACCTGGCTTCCAAAATATCAGTTGGCTCTCCCAAATATGGCCGACCTCCCCCAGGCCTGTTAGCCTCCTCTGCCTCCTCCTCCTCCTCCTCTGCTTTCTCTCTTCTTCCTTTCTCTCCCCACCCCCAGAGTTGAAGAATAGAAATGATCGGTTTTCGTCATTCCTCAAACTTCTCATTCCAAGAATTAGCATCAGTTTTGCCTGAGAGCACATAATCAATTAACGTGAATAGATATGTGTTGGGGATGGACTTCCTGTACAGTGAGGGCCAACTAGTAGGTAGTTGCCTGGTAATCTGTCCTCGTGATGAGTCGTTTCTAAGTGGCAAGGATAAAGTGCTTTCCAAGAGATCTTCATCCTGATTGATCTCGACTTAGAATTTAGTTAACTTTGTTTTTATGGAGTAGACAGAACTTGCTTAAAACTACTAGGAAGGAAAAATTAAACCTACCTACTATCCTTTTAAGAAAAAACAATAATTACTTTGTTGAAAAGAATTTTAAAATAATGAAATGTAACACAAAAATTACCCAACAAATATTTAATTAAAAACAGTGCTCTATCCAGCTGTAGTGGTACACATTTATGATCATAGACTCTGGGAGGCTAAATGGGAGGATTCCGAGTTTGAGCTCACCCTTGGCAACTTAACTATTTACCAACACTGTCTAAGAAAACCAAGAAGGGCTGGAGATGGAGCTTAGCACAAAGCCCCTAGGTTTAAGCCTCAGTAATAAAAAAAAAAAATGACTGCCATCAATGATCCAAAAACAGCGCTCTAATTTTCCCACGTTGCCATCCAGTTCATCTGTCAATGCTCTGTAACATGTGACATTAAATATGTACAAAAGGAAGCTATTGTGCGAGATCAAGCCATGCCTTGATTATGACTTTAACTTATAAATTTTTTCTCAATAGGATCATCAGGGTTTTTTTTCACAATGCAGAGTACTAACCATTATACGATTACGGTGAGCCACCTGCAAAGCAGTTCAGGGATGTTTTTTGTTCAAAATGTTTCTTTCTCTCAGATTCTACCTTCTCAAGATACAAATCACTTAGACACCTTTTGACATTTTCCATCTCTTTTTTAATCATCCATGTGTGATTTTCATCATCACTACCCAGCCTGGTCACTGGAGACCTGGTTCTGGCAAGCAGGGCTGTTTGCACTCTCTGAGCCTCTTCCCTTCATTCCTCCCAGTTGTACAAAAGCTATTTTTAATGTAATGTAACTACAAAAAAGCACGCTTTCCACTATGTGGTTTCCTGCACTCTGCCTCTCCATTTCACAGGCTATTCTGAGATTCAGAGCACGCTTTCTGCAGCTGCTTTGCTCAGAAATCTAACGGTGTCTCCCTCTCACCGCAGCTTTGATGTCAGTGTTCATCTCGGTGCTCACTCGTATTGAGGGGGACTAAGTGGCTACGGGCTATTGATTTGTTCAACTCATGTTTTGTTGTGATGTTTCATCTCTGGATTTTTTAAATAAAATATAGGTGCTAGGAGCAGAGTACATTGATTTTTTTCTTTCTTAACTAAGGAGCATTTTCAGTTGGGTAGTGGATAATAAAAAAAAAGCCATATTCATTTGGTCTTTTAACCAACATTCAATTATTTATGGGCATATCCCACCTGACAAGGAAGGTCCCAAGGAAGATGTGATCTTTGCTCTCCAAGAAGGTAAAGCCAGAAGTAATGGGGGTGGAGAGAGTACACACCCTTGGGAATAGCTTTTATGTACTGAAAATATAAAGGATACAGTGGAAACTGATCTAAGAAAAGGATAAAACATGTAGCCAGGATCTGGGAGTTAGGGAAGTCTGCTGAGGGAGGCAGATCTCCAAGCCAATAGGTTTGTTCCCAGGAGAAAGAAAGACCTGAGATAGAGAGAACTTGACGAACTCTGAAAAGAGTGCTGTGTGGCTGGAGCAGATTGGAGAGGCAAGCTAAGAAGAAATCTTGAAGCCATTGTTTGGAAGGTGAGGATTTTTTTTTTTCCTGAGGGAAACAGTTTCTAGATGGGAACAAGGAGTGCTATAAGCAGGCAGGTGACAAGATCACTATTATTGTGTTGCAAAAGGAATCCAGGTGTGGGAAAGAAGGAGCAAGGAAACTGTTTTAAATTATCTAGAAATAATTGTGATTTGAACTGAAAGTGTGATGGTGCTGGGAGCATTGAGCATATTGGAGAAGAATTTGAGCAGTGAGATTGACAAGATACATTGACTAAGTCTGTTGTGTAGGAGTCAGAGGCAGAGAGAGAGAGAGAGAGAGAGAGAGAGAGAGAGAGAGAGAGAGAGAGAGAGGATTTTCTTGGGAGACTTGTGGTTTCTGCCCCAGTGAATAGGTAGATGTTGATGTTAACACTTTTTGTTGACTAAAAAACCCATGGTAAGGAAGACTAGCCTTTGAATTTAGTTTGAAAAATATTGATAGTGTATGTGTGTGATGGATTTAGAGCATGAAAATATGCATTTGGTAATCATCATCAAGAGCTGGTATAGATCCAATTCATTCACAATTCCAAATCCCAAAGCTTTGAAATCCCAAAGTATTTTGTTTTCCAGTTTCAGGCAAGCACGTTTTATATGAACTGATGGAAGCTGTTCATAATCTTTGTTGCAATTATTTGATTATTGGTATGTTTTTGCTGTAGGAATGTTGATTTGTTCAGCTATGGGTTGCTGCACAAATCTTACTGTGTTAGTAACACAGTAAATGCAGATGTTTTAGATTTCTAAAACAAACTAAATTCTAAGCCATCTGTCCCCTAAGGCTTGTGAACCTACATGAAATTTGGAGAGCAGGTCCTATCCCTGAGGGAATGCATGTGAGATGGGAAGAGGGATGTGACTGGTGGCGTGAGCTGTCACTCAGGAGGCATCACATTATCCATCGAGCTTTGCAGAAACTAGAGACTACACTTTCTCCTTCAAAGCTACAGTTTGAGATGTAATTTCCCGAAGCAGACAGATTTCTTCAAGATTTGGAAGACCAACGTGAGGTGCATATACACTAACATATTTATAGGAAGAATGCATTTTGTACAGTTGTACACCAGGTAATGATGTTTCAGACAATGGTGGACTGTACTTATGATGATGCTCCATAAAAATATAATGGAACTAAAATGCTCCCATCACCCAGTGACTTTATAGTCATCATAAACGTAGCATAACAATTTACTGCTGCCAGTTGTATAAAAGTGCAGCACACATAATTATATACAATACATAGTATTTGATAATGATAAGAAATAGCTATATTGCTGCTTTATGTACTTTCTACTTGCTACTCTTTATTGGTATTTTAAATGATTCCTTTTGCTTATACAAACAAAGTACTATAAAACAGTCTGCCCTGTTACACTGGCAGCAGTTTCCTATAGCATCTGTTTACCACACCTGCTGATTGCATCAGAAGGCCTCATCCAGTGACAGCCTAAGCCATCTAGGTTAATGCAAGTACACTCTATCATGTTCACACAATGATGAAGGGCATTTCTCAGAAGATAGCCCTGTTTTAAGTGCTTTTTCCTTGACATCTTTTTGTTCCTTTCTTCTTTAACATATAGCATGCTGATGATTGCCAAGTTTCTACTTCTGTCTGTAGGTATAGAGTGTCAAAGTAGCATTGTGACAGAACTAGAGAGGGACTGAGTGTCCGCTCAGGATGGATACATGACTGATAGATGCAGTAGTGAAAGGTCTGCCTTTGTGATGGAGAATGAGCTTGTGTCCATGTGTATAAGTCATAGTTCCATTACCTTGGATGAGAGTTTGTGGTTTTGGCGAATGCTTAAGTGTAGGTGGGAAGATGTGCTGGGGTATTTAGTAACAGACATGGTTTACATCCAACTCAGTCTAATATGCTGACTTTCCTTCAGAGTCTGAAATAATAAAACTACATTTCCCATGATATCTTCCTGCTAGGAATCTAGACATGATTTAAGGTCTACTAATTGGATGCCCTTATATGAGATTTGGGAAGTGAAAGTCAAGTTGGGGTAATTCTGCTATTCCCATGGTGTTTCTGTTTTTAAGCCCTATCTGAAACTGGAATCTTGTACACAGGGATTCTGTCCTGATCATTTATATTGTTGGCTTTCTGACTCTGCCAGTTGGGGCTTGGTTCTAGAGCTTATATCAACAAATAGCTTTCTAATTGTAAGGCCCATATCTTTCAAGATACCCCCAAAAGGTCAGCTTATTTTGTGAGCTTTTGCAGTAGTTTTGTAGATACTGTTATCTAATATCCTGTAATAAACATTTTCCTGCATATACTAGCTAGAGGAAATCTTGCTTTCTGGAGGGGATTCTGACAAGTGAAGGTACCTAAGGCAAACATTCAGGAAAAAGTCACTTTGACACATGACAAGAGCAGAGAATCAATATGAAATGGACAGAGAAATAGAAAGGACAAAAATAGCACATTGTCCTGGAAGACTCTTGAAAAGGGATCAGGAGTAGCTCCACCCTGCAGAAGATGGGAAACTTACCCGCCACAGTTATGAGAACAAGTAAGCAAAGAGCATAATGTTCTTTTTTCTGATGTTCTAAGTTTCCTAGTGATGGTAAGACATGACCATAGACTGACACTGCAGGAAGTACAGAAAGCCAGCCCCTGGGACCCTTCTTCAGAAGAGCTAGGAGGAGAGGTTCATGTTACCTGGAGACACTTGAGGAAAGATGGGGCTCTAAGAGCCTCTGCTGACTTGGCTGGGGTCAGGGAATCTCTGACCTCGGGAAATGATATTTGTTAATATACTCATCCACAAAAAACTCACCCAGATTTTTTTGGTATTGGGCAAATATGACACTGAAAGATCTTCTGGATTCCTGTTTTTACTTTATTCTGAATAATTCTTTAAAAAATCTATTCTACACCTCTTACTTTTGACAGGATGGTAGCAACTAGTAGTTAGATGCGGGTTGGTAATGTTTTGTGTTTCCTTCGTGCTTGTCCACCATTTCGCCTGTCTTGGTGTTTTCTCCCTTTCTCTGCTTCCTTCAGGTTGCCATGGCTCAGAGTCTGCTTGGGCTGCTGTTTATAATATAATTGAAAGTTTCCATTCAAATAAAAGAGACCTACACTTTTCCCCTTCCATTTTTAATATGATTCTTTCAATGATTGTACTTATATGATTGCCAAGTTTGTACTAATGCCAGTTTTACCATACTGTAGAAATGGCCATTTCTCTCCAGTTTCTTCTTTTAGAAAAGATAACAGATACCATAGTATAAACTCCTGCACTGCAAAAATTCTGAATGTAACCTAAATATAAAAATATTTTTATAGTTCTATTTATTTAAGATGGAGTTTCAGCTGAGATAGTCATAGATGATGCCGAATTCAGTGAATAAAGATGTCGTATTTTCTAATGTCCCATATTGCTAGCATTTAAAATAGTGTCTCAACCAGGAAGTTATTTGTTATTATTCAACATTCAGATACCTTCTTTTTATGGGATTCATTTAGATTCAGGGTCATCCTATTTGGATACTTGCTTCTTTGACTTTTCCTATAACTTCACATTTTCTTTAAGCTTATAAATATCACAATTTTATTATATTTTTATTCTAATGCATTTGTATAAAGGTTTGATGTAAATGACCTTTCGTTGAGACTAACAAATCTTGCTGTTTACATATCTACCCTTAGAAAAGTACTCATTTGTTCCATTTGTTTTTTATTTCATAGAAAACAAGAGTTCATGATTAAATATTCAAATGCTGATTATTAAGGAAGGTCTTACTTAGAAAATGTCAAATTATGGAAAGTCTAAGAACACTGGATAGATTAGGTTTGTTTCACTTGTCTATGTGGTTATTCTGGTACATTAACGTAAGTGTTTTAGAAAAATCCTCTGCCAATCACTTACAGCTTTAGATAAAGGGAAAATGCAGTAAGTCTACTGGACATCATCACATCTCTAGATCCCACTAAGAACAGAAAGACAGTAGAGTAGGTGCTGCATTTTGTTGGGTTCTAATAGACACAGTGTTAATGTCACACTGACATTTCTTCAGAAAGAAAAAATAATTTTTTTGTCTGTTTTGAGACAGGGTCTCACTATGCAATTGAGGCTGGCATCGAGCTCACTTTGTAGCCCAGGTGGCTCTCAAACTCAACAACTCTCCTGCCTCAGCCTCCTGAGTGCTAGGATTACAGGTGTGTGCCACCACACCTGGCCAGAAAGAAAAATTAATTCAAAATGATGCTATTTTACACAGATTGTGTAGAAAATAAATATTCAAAGGCATGAAGCATAAAAGGAATGTTATTAAGCAAAAAATGGCAAAATAAAACAATACGATTTTGAAATATTTGTTTTGAAACTTCTATGAAAATTAGCATATAAATATGGTAGTCTAATGTTTCTCCCTCTCTTGTACATTCTACCTGTCCTGGGTGGCTGGTAGGCTTTGTTAGAATGCTTTGTATTCAGGGGAAGAGAAGACAACTTTCTAAAATACATAGAATTTCTTTTTCTATTATGGGTAATTATCCAAGCCATAGAATTACATCAGTAAGATCTATGTTGCTCCCTCCCTCCCTTTCTTTCATACATATGTCAAAAAATATACACATGATTCATAATATGCACACTATCCCTTCCTCAAACACACACACACACACACACATGCAGACATGCATGCACGCACGCACACTCTACCTGTTGTTTGATTCTAAAACTCATCTAATCAAATCAGGTTGAACTTCAACATCAAGTCTATAATTGGGTGTTTTAAATATTTGTTCAGGAAAACTAATGTCATTATATTTGTAGAGCTTTCTGTCTCCTCTACTCCACTGAGTCTTGGAATTTGCTGAGATCAATATTCTAAGACCAAGATTTTTTTATACTAGTAGCGTTTTTCTGATCAAATGCAGGCTCTTGGCTCCATGAGTTCACCATTCTGAAAAATTACATCAATCAAAACATTACTTTTTGATAGTTTAGGAACTGAGTTAAAACCCTAGATCCTTTTGAACAGCCGCTAATTTTCAAGAAGGAACGTTGTGGTACCTGCTCTTATGCAAACCTCCTACCAGTTCTTATTTTCAATGCTAAGAAGAAAAACAAGTTCAGCACAGAGAGCAAAAAGCTTGTCCTCTTCAATAGCGGTCCCTGAGATGTGGCTTTGTCCCTCAGCCCGCTTCCATTTGCTACATAATTGAGTTTAACAGTTTACCCCTGAAAATGACTCCTCATGGGCAAACAGAAATTCTGTTCTACCTGCATCCTCTGGCCTATTTTGTTCTCTAGGACTTTCCAAAAACACCTGCTGATGTGTTTCCTCATTTTGTTCTGGGAGTGCAGTGAAAAAGGCAGGACAGAGTTTTTAAACCTCATTTTAAATGTAAGAAAACAGTTTTGAAGATAAGAAAAACATGAGTTAGATCACCATAGGCAAGTGTTCAAAATTGGACAAAATCCTACTCTCCTCTGATTCCTAGCGTCTGTTTCCAAATGGAAGGTAACCAATTATAAGTGCATGAAAACAATTACTTATAGATAAATTGCCTTAATGTTGCCAAACATATGAGCCCTAAGCCTAATGTATTATCACTGTAAAAAGAAAAGTTAGAGAACATCATGCACATGTTAAGCCTCTGCTAGCATGAACCTGAGATTCTCACTATGAGAATGTTAAATAGGTTAAAGGAGAGTTGAAAAGAAGAAAAAAAATGACCACTGTGTGAGCCAGTGCATGTTGTAAGCCACTAAATCACCTCATCCACTCTAAAGCACAGCTGATCTCCAAAAACCCTGTAGGTAACACCACTATTTTCTGCTTACTCACTTAACTCTTAAATTGTGTCCTTCCTGTGAATTTAGGGCCCAGGTGTAGACTTTAATGTCTTCCTCCACCACTGCTCTGAGCACCTACTGGAGAATCGAAACCCAAAATTGACTACTGGTTCCATGTGTGGCCTGCGTGGGGGTTCTCATGAGTTTCTGTGAAAAACCAGAATGGTTCTGACAACAGAAATGTTGACAGTAAAATTGTCTAAATAGTCTTTAAACAATACTTTCTAATTATTTAGCATATGTTTTAATCGCTAGAGGAAAACAACACAGCATGATTTTTCATAAATGCATTAATTTCAGTAAAATTATTCCTAGTTTTTAAAAATACTATTTAAGAAAATAGATTTTGTAGCAATTACTAGGTACCTTTTATAACAAAATATTTGAGACCTTGGGATAAACTAAAAGACCACTGAGATGTCTTTTCAGTGAAATTCTGGCTCCTCCTGGAGATTTATCTGACTATATAAAGACTGTTAGTGGTTTAAATGTGAAGTACCTTCAGCGATTTATGTTCTGAGGTTTTGTTCTCCAGTGAAACAATGTTCAGAGTTATGGCTTAGGGAAGTAACTGGATAATGAAAGTGCTAGCTTTCTCAATGGACTAATTTGTTCATGAGTTTATAGTTGAGTGGGGTATTGGAAGGTGGGGTCCAATTGGAAAGTCATTCAATGTGTGCCTTTGCAGAAAAGGCCTTGTTCTTGGCCCCTTCGTCAGTTTCTGGCTCTTTTTTCTCTACTTCCTGGACACCATAAACTCAATGGCTTTTCTCTACTATGCCTTTCTGCCATAATGTTTTCCTTGCCACATCTGAAACCAAGAGCCAAAATAAACCTTTCCTCCTTTGCTTGTGTCGCATATTTTATTATAGTAAAAGAAAGATAGCAAACACAGAAAAGTGGATACAAAGAGTATGGTCACTGCTGTCACTATATCTGGGTGTGTGGTTCAGAGCCCTTAGGAACTGGTTTTCAGAAATTTGGAAGTTTGGAGACTCAGGATAGAGAATCCCTAGGATACTATAAGAAGAACTTGATGGAAAATTTTGGTTAAAGCATAGAAAGACAGAACACTGATAGAAATGTGAACAATAAAGATTGTGCTAATAAGATTTCAGGTGAAAATAAGAATGCTATTGGGAGTTTGACTAGAAGATGCTCATGTTATATGCTGGCAATGAATTTGTCTACATTTTGTCCATGCTGTAAGACTTTTTGTGAATATGAGTTTAGAGAATATGGACTGATTAGTCTGCCAGAGAAAATTCAAAAGTATCACATTGTTGAGGCAGTGGAGTCGGTACTGATGGATCCCTGTATTCAGGTCTGAACTGAGAAACAAGAGCAAAATGTAGAGCAGAAAGGTTTATAAAATTTATAGTTCGGTGAAGAAAGAAGCACATGTAAAGCTGAGGCCAAAAATGTGATTGCTGAGAAGATTAGTGCCATGAAAAAGGACCCAAAGACTCTGCACTTGGAAAAGAAGAAAGATGTCTTGAGGACATCTCAGAAAGCAGCAATAACCCATGTATCACAGACTCAAAGACATAAAAGTAAACCAAAACCTTTCATTTGAGAAGAGAGCCCCGATCCCGAATCAGGGATGACAAGGATGTTGATTCTCTGAGACTTGCTTCATTATGTGCAGCCATCCAGGCACCCGGAGGCCACAACAGCCACGGTTCAAGCAGCTCTGGCTACTCAACTACTCAAAGTGGCAGCAGACCTTGCCATCATCTATGTGATAATGGTTTTGTAGGCATACAGAATGCAAGAGTTATGGGGGTCATGGAGGCTTCCACCAAGATTGCAAAGGTAGGAATGAGGCCAGATCATGTGTAACAGAACTGGAGTCCCTGCTGGCAACTCCTGAGAGTGTGAAGCAAGCATCCATGAGAGTGAAGCCGAAGCTGCAATGGAAACACCAGAAAGAGATGCCAGGAATACAGAGCAACTGTCAAAGAAATCCAGACTGTGAGAAGAGCCAGCTCATGTGAGGGACCACATGGGTTGCAAAGACCATGGCCATAGGGGCAGGGCTATCCAAGCCCTCTGGAATTCGTATCACCCCAGTGTGTGTCCACACACCTGGCATGGAGATACAACATTTAGTATTTGCCTTGCTGGATATTGGTCTTGCTTTGGTCAAGTTCCTTTCTGTTCCCTTATTACTCCATTTTGGAAAGGGCATGTTCATTGTACTGTACTGGACTTATGTAATTTGTTTTTTGAATTTTATAGGCGCGCACATCTAAGAGTTGCTTTGAATTTCAGAAGAGATTTAGACTTTGAGCAATGCTGACATTTAAGACTTTGGAGACTGTTAAGTGTGAGCTATATGTATTTTACATTAATAGATGAATATGAGTCATTAGGGCCAGGAGCAGAATGTTATACTTTAAGTATGAAGTGCATTGAAGACCTGACCATGTATGGGACTTTTGAAAGGTAATTGGATTATCAAGACGCTAACTTTATCAATGGTTTATTTCATTAATGAGTTCATAGCTGAATGGGCTGCTAGGCGATGCGGCCCTGTGAGAGGAAGTAGTTCACTGGAAATGTGCCACTGAAGGGCATATCTTGGCTCGAGCTCCTCCTTCTTCTCTGGCTCTTTCCTTCTCTGTTTCCTCGCTACCAGGAGATGAGCAGCTTCCCTCTACCACGCCCTTTCATCATGATGCTTCCACCTTGCCACACGGCTAAAAACAACGGAGCCGGCCAGCCATGGGCTGAAGCCTCTGGCATCATGAGGTAGAATACAGTTTCCCTCTTGTAAACAGCCACAGCAATGGAACGCTAACAGGAGGGCTGTGTGCCCATTTCCTTATGTTGTAGATAGCTGCTAGCAGTGCAAATTAATAATAATAATAATAATAATAATAATAATATTTTTGGGTGGTATTGGGGTTAAAACCCAGGGCATGACAGTACTGGGCATACTCTACTATTGAGTTACATTCCCAGTCCCCAGTTAATTCTTGTTCACAGATACTCTCACGAGTTTTATCCGGTACAAAAATCCACATTTGAGTATATTTATAAACTCGTTTCAACTTAACCTTACTCCACGTAAGTGAATGATTATTTGATCTCTCCTTTGAATAAACTACAGCATTGGTGTGATTCTTTCTTGAATTGATGAGTAAAACAGAAAGTTTGGCGTATCTTCAGTTTATATTAGTGGGAGAGCCATAAATGTGTCACTCCTTGATAAGATTTTTCTTTGAACTCTCTAGTATGGAATTTTGAAATTTAAGGATTAATATTTTTAGAAAAAGACTTCTGTGATCTAGAATTTCTGTTCCTTTAAATTTGAAAAGACAAAGGCTAATATCTATTCACTGTCATTATAACTGTGACTTAAGAAAAACACAAAACAAAACTCTGATTTGACCAGCTAAGAAACAAAGAAAAAACACTACATTATTATTGTTAGTTTGTCTAATTATATTTTATGAGAAATGTAATGTGTGGGGTGATTCCATGTTTTCATCTTTGGCTTAGTCTGTTTCCTGTTTCTATAACTGAAAATCACAAGCTGGGTAATTTACAAAAATTATAGGTTTATTAAGCTCACAGTTTTAGAGACTGATAAGCCCATAAGCACAGTACTGGCATCTGTTGTGGGCATTCTTTCTGCGTTATGAAATGTAGCGGCCATTACATGACAAAACAGAGCAAATGTGCTAGCCTGGGTCTTCCTAGCCTGGGTCTTCCTCTTCTTATAAAGCCATTAATGTTGCACTGGGGCCCACTATCATCGCCTCATCTAATCTTGATTACCTCCTGAAGACCCCTCCTCAAGTAGTTTGAATAATACATTTTGGGATTAAGTTTCTAAAGCATGAACATTGAGGGACACACTGAAACTACATCAATGTACCTGGAAAACCTCCCAGAAGAAATTTGGATACCTCCCAGGTATCAAGATAATATTTAGTAACAAATTTTACCTCAGTCAAATTTTAAGTTAGTGAAGTTTAACACTGACACACCCTTTGTTCTGTTCCATCTACCAAAAGCTGCCTATCTCCAAGCAGGTCCCATTTCCTTCCCACTTTTGAAGCTATTTCTTTCTAGCCAATATTTACCTGCCTAGGCAATTTGAAAATAAAAAAGAATTTGGTCTTTTAAGGATTATGGATTTGGTTCAGATTCCAGCTATGTCACTAATGATGTGACCTGACTGTTCACATGTGCTCTGATTTCAAATTTCTTCATCCTTGAAGAGATGGTATTGAGAAATGCTTCGATGAGAGTTCACCTTTCTGCATTAATTTCTTGGTGGTAATATTTACAGGTGTGTCACGGAGGAGCACAGTACTGGGTCCAGTAAACATATTTTCATATAGGCAAATCTATCTGGATATTCCTTTGAGTACTAAAGTTTGTAAACGTCAGACTTGGATTACAGAGAAAAACAAGAGAGAACCTTATCTCTGGGTGTGTGATATATTGAGTCAAATAGAACTGCCTGGATAACGACATAGACAATGATGTAAAATTAGATTGGCCAGGACTTTCACGCCCCCACTGCCAGTGGAAGGGGCTGAACCTAAATCCGAGTTTACTCCATGCCTCCTGCTATTGACATTTGCAACATCATTATTGAAAAGCTGCATCAAAGATTTGTACGGACAGAGTCCAAAACTAAATTGTTTACTTTCTGATAAGGCTGTTCTGGTGCATAAGATCTTATTAAAAGAATAACAAGTTGGATTCATTATTGGGTGGGTTTGTGATATGTCCAGATGCCCCCAGCTCTAGAAGGCTTTCCTGAGCAATTGAAAAAGAATGATGAGCTCATGCATCCTTTAATTTTCTGCCCATGATGTCCTACTATTGAAGTGCTCCAAGTCCTTTGCTGGATATCTAGGAATTCTTATCTCCTGGATTTCAGAAAATTATCAAAATCCTAACTTGTTTGTGTATTTTTCCCATCCTCTTTTAAATATTAGTTTTCTTTTTATCGTTATTTATTCATATATTTTGCATAGTGCATATACCCTAATCTCAACTTTATAACATTATATTAACATTTTATTTTTGATATAAACTCTACATATTGTTCATATTCGATATATTTTGAAAAATGTAATTAACTGTAACACTTTTATGGAACATTCTAGATGTCTTCTCATGGGAGATGGAGAGAGGAATAGGAATATATAATTATTGCTGATGGTAGTGTAAAAGCTGAACTAAACTTAGAAATAAAACATTGCTTTAAAATACTTTCACTTAATTTTTTCATGTCTTTAAGGAATAAATAAAAAGATTTTTTAAGCTCAACTATGAAAACTGAATTCATAATGTGCTGCCTACTCCCCTTTGGTCTTTAGTCTCAGTAGAAATTAATTGTTCCTGCAATAACTCAAGGAAACTAGCTTTGATTGACTTCATTTTAGCGTTATACTTTTGTATTCTGAAACACAGTGAATTGTTAATCAGAATTTTATCAAACCTGAATCCCTTATGTGAGAAAATCGGAGATTATATAATCACAATAGTTAAATTTCTCCCACTGAGCAGAAGAAAGCATCAAGTTAATTTCTCATTGCTCTTTTTCTAATTGCTTCAAGTACCTTGAGAATACAGGATTAACCCTGATTTAACTTTTTTTAGAAATGAGATTCATTTATCAAAAACCATTCTAAAATTTTAATTGATGTGTGATAATTGCACATAGTTATGGGGTACAGTGTAATAATGCATGTATACAAGTACGTGATGATGGAATTTGAGTAATTAGCTTGCCTGTTTCCTCATTTATCATTTCTCAAGCAATTTTGAATGTACAATATATTATTGTTAAAAATATTCACCTTACCATACAATAGAATATTAGAAGTTATTCCTGTTTGTAATGTCTTATTTGTAATTCACCCTCCCCTCTGTCCTTCTATCCCAAGACTCTAGTAACCAGAAGCTTAATTTCTACTTCTATGAGATCAACTGTTTTAGATTCCACCATGAGCAAGATCATGTGGTGGTTTTCTTTCTGCACCTGCTTTTCACTTAACATAATGTCTTCTGGTCTCATAAATATACATGTACTCAATAACTGGAACATTCAAGTATGTAAAACAATTATTAATACTTCTAAAGGGACAATAGACTGTAATAGAATAATAGCAGGGATTTCAACATCCAGTTTTCAGCAATAAACAGATCACCCAGCATCCAGACAGAAAATCAACAAAGAAACATTGGACTTAAGTGGCATTTAAGATTAAGTGAACCTAACACACAGAGAACATCTCATCCAACAGCTGCAGAATACACAGTCTTCTCAATAGCACATGGAACATTCTCCAGAATGGGTCATACATTAGGCCACAAAACAAGTTATAACGTATTGAAAAAGAGTGAAATTATCTCAAGTATCTTCTCGACCACAAGTATATACTACTGGGAATCAATAACAGAGGAAACTTTACAAATACATTCAGGAGCACACGACATGCTCATGCAAAACTAATGGGTCAATAAAGAAATTAGCCAAGGGAATTAAAATTTTTGTTTTGACTAATGAAATCAGAAACACCGTATACCAAAACCCATAAGATATAGCATAGGCCTGGACTTACTTCTTCATCACTTTGTTGCTTTACTACCTTCTGCCCATCATGAATAGTGTCTCCTATGTGATGCTTGTCTGCCATGCCATCCTGTCCTGCCTTGGAGCCAGCCAAGTATGTGTATATTTATAAGCTGAAATAACTTTGGGTTTTCAATATTTTGTCTCAGCAACAAAATAGTAACCAAAGCCAAGCATAGTGAGAAACACCTCTAATCCCAGTACTTGGGGCCTGAGGCAGGGGGATCACTATGAGTTTGAGGCTGGCCTGGGCTATGTAGTAAGTTCAACACTAGCCTGAGCTATTTAAGACACTGTGCTAACACACACACGCACACAAACAACCAAAACAGAATTTGGTAGCAGAAATGGGATCATTCCTGTGATTGTACCTGATCGTGTGGATCAGAAGCCTTTGGAACTGGCTTGTAGGAACAGTTAAGAAATGTTTGGAGATGCTGGCTAAAAAAGTAGCGTGAGAGCGCCTGAGGTTGTACTTATTGGGAGATTCTAGTCAGCGCTCAGAAGACCAAAATGCTACTGAAAATGCTGCTGGTAAAGAAAAGCTGAAGCAGTTTCTGCTGAAAAAGACTCTATTGACCATTAGACTTAAGAACATGTGTGCTCTCAGCAAAGGTTTTGTCTACATTTTGCTTGTGTCCAGAGGCTTTGGCTGAACCTAAGCTTAAAGGTAGCAGAATAATTAATCTTGCAGAAAAAATTTAAAGACACTCTAATGTTGGGGCAGTGGCATGGCTACTGTTGGGGGCTTTTAGCCAGATTAGAAAAAATACAGCAAAACTTATTCTAACAGTGAGGTTTATAGCAGTAAAAATCTACATCAAAAAAAAAGTTCCCAAATAAGTGATCTAAAATTGTACCTCAAAGAACTAGAAAAATGAGTATAAGCAAACCCAGAATTAGTAGAAAGAGGTAATGAAAATCAGAACAAAAACGAATGAAATATAGACTAAAATGTTACCAAACATCAACCAAATGAATTTTTTTAAAAAGATAAAAATGACAAAAGTTTAGCTAGACTAAGAAAAAGAGAAAGACAAATAAAATCAGAGATGAAATAAAGCATTACAACTGATACCACAGAAATACACATTATCAGGGACTAAATTGTGAACCAACAAACTGGATAACCTTATGGAGATAAGCTAATTCCTGGTTCCGTACAATTTCCTAAGATTGAATCAGAAAGAAAGAGAAAACCTATGCAAACCGATAATGAGTATCAAGAATGGATCAGTAATAGAAACTGCAATCAAAGAATATACCGAAACATGATGCCTCTATTTATGAATTCTATAAAACATTTTAAAAAATAACTTCATCTCTAAAGTAATGCATCATTTGAAGCAAAGTTGTATAATTCACAGTCTGGAATGGTCGTTTTCAGGTAGGATCTACCACTCCCAGCTGAAGATTTGCAGGTCCAAACCAGGTAGCTTGAACTTTTAAATTTTATCTTTTATTTATAGTACTTTTTTCTTCTTACGTGTAAAACATTCACTACTGTTCTAATGAGTTTCTTTACTTTTCTATGCAAACAAGGAAGATTCTAACCTTATCTATGCAAACATTGACTTTTATTTGTCTTTCATGTCCTTAATTTTAAATGTATAATTCCTGTTGGCCATCCATAAGCAGGTAGAAATATACTTAGTACAGCATGTTAGACTCCCTCAATCTCGGTCATACTTTTAAAGATCAATTCTTAGGATTTTAAGGATAAGATTTTAGCTTTATGTGGCTTTGAAATTTGGAGTTATTTTTCCATGATAGCTCTAGTCTTTCAGGGTTTCCCTATATTAGGATCTTTGTTTTTAATGAAAAAATAAAACAAAACTTCATAGTCAAATAATAACAATAACAACAGTTATTATACTGTGTATCATTATCTTCAAAGTAGTTACTCAGAATAAAAGACATAAATGAAAAAGATTCCTACAAAAAAGGAGTAAAAGGATAATAACACAAATCTTTCTTTTTATTGAACTAAGATTAGCTTCCTTCCCATTTTCAGCAAGAGAAGCATGAGGAGAGGGAGAAGAACTTTGGGGACACACAGAACTGGGCTGGAGGTCTGCTTTTTGCTAGATTATGAGAGTTAGTCAGTTTCTTGTTCAAAAAGAAAACATTTTATGTTTCCAGATAGAGGGGACACATATAAGGTCTCCAGCACAGTAAGGAGTTTCAGTGCATGCCAGCTTTATTATGAACATAGTAAAGGTGTCCTCCTCTTCCAACATCTCTACCCCCCATCTTGCCACCTCCAAGATTGTCTGATTGTCAGCTCACATTGTCTGTTTCCTAAAGTACCTGATATTAAGGGAGTCAGTTCATGAAATTTTCTACATAATTGGAAGCATTCTACCTCTATTAAAATAACTAATTGGTAGTCCAAACAATAGGTATATCTTTGGAGCTATTCTTTTCATTACCAGAAGCATAAAGATACTTACTGTCCTGAAATATCCTTAACATTGATTATCTAAGTTCAATAAACAAAATATTTTGTTCTGAACCAACAGATGATAATAGTGAAGTATCTTTTTTGAAGAAAGATAATAAGATCTTTTCATCCCTTTCTAGATTACATAGCAGGGAAAGGCATTTTCAAAGAACAACATTTTTCAGATGTGAAAATGGAAACCCAGGGAGCTTGATTGGCTTTGCTTGAAAAGCTGCCTAGTGGCAATTTCCCAGTAGAGCCAGGAGATTTGACCCTTAACTTTGGTCCAAGTATCAGGTCTGCCTCTTTACTGTATCCCTGCTTCTGACCATAGGCATTACCATGTGACTGTTGGCCGTTCTTCTGGCAACTGCAAGCTGCTGTCAGGAAATTCCAGTGTGACCCAGAGAGCCAGATGAAGGCAGGCTATCGTCCATCTGTAAATTCAGCCCTCACACTTCTGCATACATACCTCTAATCTCCTCAAGCACAAGAGATTAATTTTTCTAATTTCAGAAACAAAAGAACTCCTTGTGTTCTTTTGCTCCTACAGAGAGTTATTTGTTTTGCTGTTCTTTATCCTGGGCACCTTCATTCTCCAGGCAACTATCACAGCATGTGTGGGTATGAGAATATTATTCTAATAAACACAGATGGGTACACTTTCTTTATTTAGAGGTTTTATTAGTGAGCTCTCTGGTCTACATGATGCTTGTTTGTTTATTTTGCCTGTTAATTCTCCAGAAAGATCTTCACAATTTCTTGGGACAAATGTAAGTATGTATATCTGTGTCTTAGTTACTTTTCTTGTTGTTGAGAGAAAATACTCAATACTCAAAGTTAAAGGGGGAAAGGTTTATTTAGCTCACAGGTAGCAAAGGTTTCAGTCCATAATCAGCTGGCTCCAAGGCAGGGTGGCATATGGCAGAGGGCAATAGTTCATGATGGCAGAAGACAGCAAAAGCAACAAGACAGCACAAAACAAGCCTTTCTGTGCCTTATATTGTATCCAGTCCACTGTGATTAGGGCAGTGCCAATCCCACCTTAATCTCAGCACCCTTAATGCTAGCATTGCACTATGAATCAATCACACATTCTAGATTCAGCCATCTCTGAAGAAGCCCTATGACTACATGAGGCTTTGCAGGGGGGACACCTAGATGCAAACCATAACTCCATGTATGTTTGTATGTTTTCCTGTTTTCCATCTTAAATGGATAATGAATCATAAGTACTGCACCTATCCTAAGAAATTTAATCTGTGTAATCCCCAAAAATATCAAGATCAATGAAAGAAACATAGCATAATGAAGTACAAGATCCAAGTCCTAGTCTTATCATTTTTTGTGATTTTTGTTCTGTGTAATACCTGATTTTAATCATAACATAGGGTGAGTGAGCTGGATAAGTTGTCCTTACACTTGTTCATATCATAGTTTCAGAAAGTCAGTATAGGTTTTTTGAGTAATGATATATTAGTTTTCACCAAACAAATTGGTAGCAAATTTATAAACAGAAAGCAGTGTATTATATAGAAATAATCACAACTACTAACAGCAATTGAATCCATCAATTCAATTAGTCATAACAGGAGTAGATAAAGCAATGATAGTATGATCAAAAGCTTATCCAAAAAAGATAGGAAAGAGTTTAAAATTTTAAATAGTTTATGCTCTGTTTGGATTTTTTCACATTAAAAGAAATGCCAGTGTCCAAAATTAAATTTAAATTCTTTTGTCCAGTGTATTAAAAACTGGGATTTAAAGAAATATTACTTAAGAATACTCATTTAAGAATGTTGGGCAGCTCTTCACCCTTAGTATAAAATAGCAGAGGAAAATCAACTTATTTTTGCTCATGGTTTCAGAAGTTTCAGTCATTGTCAGCCCTGTTGATTTGAGCCTATGGTAGCAGAGTATCCTGGCCAGCATGAATGGCAAAGTGGTGTGTTCATCCTATGGTAGCCCAGAAGCAAAGAGAGGAGTTTTCATTTCTCTTGAATGGCATGGCCCAAGGGACCTAACTTCCTCCCACTCAGACCTACCTAGTCTCACCACATCCAAATAGAACCACTGGCTGAAGCCCAAGTATTTAATGCATGACTCTTTGTGGGGACCTTTTCCAAACCATAACAACTTCTAGACCATACCTCCCTTCTCTAAAATGCCTATCTCTATCTATTGCCTCTTGTCAATTGTTACATATTCTGATTTGAGTTGCTTTTTAGTTTCAGACAGTGAACTGCATTCCACAACTTTCTGCAAACGTTGACTCAAAACTTTGAAACCAATGACCATTTAAAGTGGAATTATGGTAGAAATTGTGCTCTAGACCAGAGCTTCTGGAACACAGAGCTACCTCCTATTGTTGCTGAAACATTTCCGTTGAAACTCTTCTTCACACAGAGGACAGCAGAGCAACATAAAAGTTCAGGTCTGTCTAAAATCCATTACAGGTGCATGACACATTTGAAAGTCTGACCTTTCCTTAATATCTATGCAAATGCTTCTTATAAAAATTAAAACTTTTGAATCACCAGGGGAGGAAAAATCTACAGATGAAACTCTTGGAGAAGACAGTCCTTCCAGACACAGACTGCCCCACTGGGTGTAGGGTCAGTAGTGCTGCCCCTCAGATTTGCCAACCTCATCTTGGCTTAGGCCTCCTTTTTATCTGTCTTGTACAGACTGAAATGAAAACACCACTACAGAGCTGAGAAAGTCTTGATTCAGCTTTCATCAGACCACTGGTAGCTCTGTTATAGACTAATTGCTGTGAGCAGGGAAATTAAAGATAAGATTTTGCTCCAAGCACAGTTCTGTGTCCAGAATAAACACGTGGCTGACTTTATCTCTGTGTTAACTTGGTTTCTACGTGATTAATTTTGTGATTGTAAAATGTCCACTCTTTGTGGGAGTAAAAAATATAAACTAAAATTTTCCAAACAGAAAGGCGCCTCTCTTGTGAATCCTGAAATCTGTATATGGAAGGAAACCAATACAAGACATTTTAAAGGGGAGATTAAGTGAACAGACTTGCTAATGAATAAATATCCTCTTTCCCAAGGTACTTTTTATGAAGCAGTTGAAATCATTGCTGTGATTAATAAAATATTGTAGATTTCTCCAAACACTGGAGAAATATTCAGGTACTTGAAATGACAAATATGTCTCTTTTGAATTAGACATTCATCTTATTTTCCTTTTTCTTTCATTGAGAAAATCAACACCAAATGTCTGAAGTGTATTATCATAGAAAGAGCAAAAGGGAGAGAGGAAGGATGGAAGGAAAGAAGAAATTTCCTATTTCATCTTTTTTGTAACTTCAAAATTAAGTTAATGAATACATAAAGAAAAATATATTCTCCATCTGTTCTGCTTCATTGTTACCGAGGTTGAGTGGCGGCCCCTGAACCATGTGTTCTACCTTAGCACCTGGAACCTGTGACTGTGACCTTATTCGGCAAAAGGATTACTGCACATGCAATGAAATTAAAAAGCTTTAGGTGAGATTATCTTGAATCATTCAAAAGCCTCCAAAATTGAATCTAGTGATTACATTTCCTTTCAAGAAACAAAACCGGAAAGACATAGTCGTAAGAAACTCAAATGAGTATAAAGGTAGAGGTTGGAGCAGTTGTTGCAGCAAAAATCAAGAAATGCCTGAAAGTACCAGAAGCAGGAAGTGACAAGGGGGATTTTCTCAGATGGCATTTGGGGAAGGCACATCCTTGCAACACCTTTGTTTCAGGCTTCTGGTTTCCAGAACTATCAGAAAATAAATTTCTATTGCTTTAAGTCACCAACTTTGTGGTGATTTGTTACAGCAGCTCTAAACACAGGAAAATAACTTGGATGTGGCACATGAGCTGAGTCTGTAGCTCAGGGCAAAAGCCAAGGCTAGCGATGCACGTTTGAGGTATGTACACATAATTGCATTTTAAGCCGTGGTTCCGAATGCAACCAATAAGGAATCGATGCAGGTAGGAGAAGACAAAGGCAGCAGAGCCCACCGAAGGAGCACACAAGTCTCAAGGGAGAAAAGGCTGGCACCAAAGTGCAGAAAAAGGGGCAGCAAGCTACACGGAGGGAGGCACGAGGAAGGCAGTGATGTCAGCAACATTCAAGAAAGCGTGTCAGGGAGAAAGTGTCAGCCTTATCACACGATATAAAAAAAGACTTCAGTGAGATGAAGCCTGAGATGTGACCACAGGATTTCCTAAAGAGGTCTCTGTGCATGAGCACGTAGGTGATGGTTTCAGAAAAGAGGCAGAAAAAAAGTCCAAGACTTTTCAAAGTCACTGAGCAAACGGTTTCAGTGCTCAAGTGGACACAAAAATTTAACACATTAAAAGGAGTATGCCCTAGTGGAACTGGGTAAGAGCCACTTCATGAGTTTAGCTGTCATTTATTGAATGTTTACCACGCGCTATGCTTTGGGTTTGATGATATAAAAATACACATTTGCAGCTTGACTCTCCCATTAACAGGGAGAAGTAGGTTCTTATTCCTACTTCACAAACTAGAAAATAAAATCATGATGCTTCATGATATTTAGAACCTTTAACATGAACCTATGATTCCATATCTGAGGTCAGAAGCATTTTATATTATTTTTTGTTTATGGAATTGTACCCTTTGTTGAAAAGATATTGATTAACTTTTCTTATATTTCCAGTTGGAATTTCTACAACTCCAGAGCAAGGATATTGAAGTTTTCAGTAATATCTACCAGATATTTTATATTTTTAAAATTTAATCTTAGAAAATATAACTATTTTTTCTAACTATTTAAAGTTTTCTTGAGTATTAAAATAATTTGATGATCCTGCTTGTTTTTAGGTGGGGCATCCTGCAAATCACTGTTAGAAAGAAATATCCTTAGTGTATAATATTTTCCTTGGCATTGTCATGTTACTGACTAACCAAGACTTGGAAAGCATTGTGTGTTACTCAGCAAAATGGGTTAATAGGCTATTACACAACAAAAACCTAGACAACTCTCAATACAAATCTCTTCAGCCCTTCAATTTTAATTTTCTCTCTCTCTCTCTCTCCCCCCTTCTGTCTGTCTGTCCCTCTGTCTGTCTGTCCCTGTCTCTCTATCACACACACACGCACACACACACACACTGGTCATCTAAGGAAAGATATAAATATATACTGGAAATTTTGCATATACCTCTGTATAGTTCTTAATGGCCATAACATTTCTGTTATCCTTCATGCCTTTTATCCATAATATGACCTTGACATTCTTCCTGTTAAGAAAAATCTTTCATCTGAGTTTGCACGGTGATATACTTTAATGTATAAAGATATTAAGATAGTATTTGAATATAAAATATAAAGTGTGTTTTAATGGTGTATAGACTTGGCAATGCTTCTATCTCAGATTTATTTCTATGATGATCTCACATTGAGATTACATCAATAGGATAATGATGTCTATCTAATTTTGAATCTTTTCATGTGTCTGTCCTTATCTTAAAGTGAAGCATCTATTACCTGGAAGATAGGCTATTGCTGCATAACTAGGGCATATGTGGCATACCTTGGGAATAAGATCAATACATTTCAGTTTAATTTTAAGAGAGGAAAAATTATCTAGAATCATCACAGTTGTTTCTTAGGCTGAGAACAGTTAAGTAGGAGTGACACAGAGGGGAGCAAAACGCAGGTGCAAAGTGGGAGTAGCAGTGGCGATGTTATGGGTTATATCTGGATGTACTCTCAAACCCTCATGTGCCGAACGGTAGGCTGTTTGGAGATGACTGAACCTAGGGTATGGGAACCTGAATTAAGGATGTGATACTGGGATGAAGGGTGTGTGGTACTGTATTAGTCCATTAATTGGCTTGTTGTTCTGAGTGTGGTTAATGGGATGCTCTACCTTGTGCGTGTGTGATATCACACAAAAGGCTTTTTTAGGTACCAGGAATTGAGCTCAGGACCTCATTATTGCCAGGTAGGTGCTGTGCCATCGAGCCATATTAAATCTTCAGCCCCCAAAAGACTTTTAGCCTGGATGAGATAAAAGAAAAGCAGGCATGCTTGCTGTTTTGCTCCTGCGTGCATTCTGCCTGCCATGGACAGTTTCTCCTCTGCCATGCCCCTCGGCCATGCCTCCTTCCTGGAAGCCAGCTGATTACATATTGAAGGCTCTGCAAACCGTGAGCTGAAATAAGCCTTTCGTCCTTTAAGTTTGTCTTACCTAGAAAAGTAACTAAGACAAGTGAGATGCAGATAATATTAGAGTGCACATTCCAAAGTCCATCTCAAGTTATCAAAGACTGGAAATAAATTTAAGCCCCGGTAGGCTTGAGAAATTGTTACTAAAGTAACAGAGAGAAAGGGTTTAGAAGGTCAATGTAACTACAGGCAGAAGGTATAAGAAGCCTGGGATTTTGCTGAAGGTAACAATATGTAATATAACAACCATTGTTACTTCCTATCATCTTGTTTTGAAATCCTATTTTTTTTTTGTCTTCACATTTTATTATTTTTTTCTTCTTAAAATTGAAAAAGGAGCCTGGTAGATTGTTTCCAAAGGTGGCCATAACGTTCTGTTATTCTTTATGCCATTTACTCATAACGTGACCTTGACATTCTTCCCATTAAGAAGAAAAGTCTTTCATCTGAGTTTGCATGGTGATATACTTTAAGCAACAGAATGTGATAGAAGTGAGGCTTGTCACTTCTCAGAGTAGAGTTTAAGGATCCTGTCAGGCAGCATCTGGATCCTATCAGAACTCTGAGTCTCCACATATGAAAATTCAGTTACCCCTTTACAGATCACATGAAGAATGAAAGGACTTGGAACTGGAAGATCATAAGAAGAGAGAAGTCTTGAAAGATAAAGTCCTACAAAGAGAAAGAAACCTTAGTATTATAACCACCCCAGGCAAAGGGTCCAAACCATTTTGTGTTTTCCCGTCTAAAGTGCACTGTGTGAATGGATGCAGGACATCATTAGAAGTGGGGATGAGCTTCTCTACCTAACTCACAACATTATGAGCAAATGAAGTATTACATTTAACCATTGAATCTTAGGGTGAATTATTACACAGCAATAGAAAACTACTACAGAATGGTATATCTTCTATAAGTAGGCACCTTGGAAAGAGGATATAGCCCTAAATGTTGTTGGTGGAGAGGAAAAGAAAAGAAGGTAAGAAAAGATAAAAGAATCTACTGCAAAAAATAGAACCAAACTAAGGAAAAAACAGGCCAATAACAACAAAAAGATTTATTTTAGAAACTGTATTATAACAACAACATTAGAAGATATACTTAAGGAACTGGGCTAGTCACATAAACTCCTGCCTTGTTACTGCTGGGCCAGAAAATTGCAACACAAACATGAACAGAAACAATCAAATAAGCCTAAGTATCCAGACTCACTAAGAGTTCTGATACCTATAAATCAGAAGATAATTACCAGAACATTTTGCTGAATGGTAACCAAGCAGATAGACAAGAATAAGAAAAAGCATGAAGCAGAGAAACACGATGACACAACTTTTCAAATAAACAATATAATTGAATAAGCAATTAGTCATTTCAAAGAATAGCATAAATCACAAAGTCAAAGGCAGAAAAATAAAAATAAGGATTTTAGAAAGTTATAAATAGATACAGGTCAAATTTAGGAATAAAATTGGAAAAAAATCTGAGAAATGAACAGGATGCCCCCAGGAAAATAGATATGACCGACACATAGCAGACAGCAGAGAGAAATAAGTAAAGAATTAAACTGCACTACAGAATGTTTTAAAAAGGAAAGGAGTTGATTGATACAAAAGTCAAGGAAAGGAGATATTGTTTATATACTGCATGTGTAATTCAAGTGCTTGAATGAGAAAAGAAGACAAGAAAATATGTAAATACACCCAAAACTTTTCTAACTCATGCAATACAACCTTAACTCCACGTGTTAGAAGCACCCTTGTTTCCACTAGTATCTTCGTATTGATCCCAGAAGTTCAATTCCGACTCATGCTCTAGTAAAACTCTGGGATTTCAAAGAGAATACTTTTGGTTTCCAGACAACTACATTAAGTTCCTTAGAAAGGAAAGAAAACCAGGTTTGCATAAAATGGCTTTTCAAAAAGCACATACTAGGCAAAAAATAAGCTTTGTAACAAGGTCATAAAAAACAGTTTTAAACATGTATTTCATGGATTCATAAATGTGTTTTTTTCTTAATGTCTTTTTTAATAAGTCATTTAGAGATCCTATCAGCGTTATCAGGAAGCTTCTATCAAAACATTTAGGACTAAAACAAGAGTGGAAGAAAAGCATATAAATAGACGGGGAATTGCAATCGTAACTTATAGGGCAGAATGGACCTTTAAAAGTTAGATTTTTTTTTTTTTTCCACAGATGAGCTGCTTCTCCAAACTTCTGCATGCCCGGTGTATAAAGCACTCTCTCTTTTCTCTTCTTTTCCCTTCAAATGCGTGGACCTCATTTGCAGATGTCCGTTACAGGAGGTCAAGCCTAGATCCTTTCCTCAGGAAAGGGAAAGCGGAAAACAGCTAGGAAGAATGACGCGGGTATGGAGTTATTTATCGTCTATTCTAGGCCTTCCCCTCTCTTCCTTACTATAAATGGCCCTTGTACACCTGGGCCACCATGAGATCATTTGAGGAATGATGAGACGCCCATCTCCTTGGAGCCATCTCTGAATAAAGCCTTTTTCTTTTTCAACCGCCTGCCGTGCTCTGTGGGAAGCGGTGAGCACATGGAGCTGAGTGGCCGGCACAGAATGAGTTACTTACGAGCTAACCCCTACTTACCGGTGAGCTTGGAAGCAACAGATGATAGCTCAAGGATATTTTAAGGGTAATAAATTCAAAAGTGAAGCCTTTATAAAGACAAGAGAGATTAGAGAATTGTATAAAGATGTTAAGACAAAAGTCATCATTAGAACAAAAATAGAAACTGTTCCTGAACCCACTTGGACTATTTAATGAGATATACAGGAAATAAAATATTGTAAAATTGAAAATTTGGAAATAAGATGTTGGTCATTTTAATAAATGTAAATGGGTTCAATTTTCCATTAAAATAAAAAAAATGAGATTGGCTTAAAAGCAAAATCCAGGCCTTTATCGTTTATGGAAGATATATTTAATTACTGTTGTTGTTTGCCAGTTTGTTTTTTGTCTTTGGATTTTTGGTATTTGTGTTTTTTCTGTTGTTGAGAGGATTAATTGTCTGACTTATTTTGCATGTCTGTATATGGGTTCATATATTTACACTTCGAAGATATCAATGGATAAAGAAATAACCACTGTTGAGACCATGTCACCTTGTCTATAGATTAGTTGTGATTGTACTATTTTTTATGCTA
>PVLD010007185.1:0-18026 GCA_004027595.1 Dinomys branickii | reverse complement strand
TAAAAGGATGTGACTCAGAAAGCACAAAGGGCATAGAAAGTATACTATGCAAATACAAATGAAAACAGGTTTATAATCTTGAACTTAGCCATACAAAGGTCAGCCAAGTCATTAGCAGAGACAAAGGAGGACCTTTATCATGTTAAAGCCCAGTTTACAATGGAGGTATAAAGTTACAGCACCATAGAATATAGAAGCAATCCATATAAAGTGACAAATATAAAAAGAATAAACAGAAATATCCCAAAATATAAACTATAACACATGACTTACAGGGCAAGTAACAATAACTAAGTAAGGATATAGAAGATCTCCACAACATAACAAAGTGTGTGCTCCCCATTACAGGTAAGCACTCTATTCCTGAGTTACACCCCCAGCAGTGAAGGAGGTCTTATAAGCAGATATATATACATATGGTATGTATCTGAATGAGAACAGAGAATATGTGACTTGTTTTCCAGTGCACATGGATCATTTAAAAACTGTAACATGTCATAATGAACATCTTTATGAGTGTCTGTGGCAAACAGAATTGTCACCACAAAGAGCAGATGGGAACGGCAATACACTTCACCCATGTTGGGGTTCATTGACTTCTGTCTCTCAAAAAGAATTTTCAAGATACATCAGTGAGAGCTCTAAGTGTTTTATCTGGCAGGAAGAAGCACATACTCAGAGGGGAGGGTGCACACTCAAGAGAGTGAGATGGTAGGTTTATGTGGTGTTGGGGGTGTCTCCATAATATGTATTCCTACTTTCTGTCAGGTTATGTAATTGGCAGGCTATGTTACAATGCAAATCAATTACATGTGTTTGAAGTTGAGATATGCTACCCACTAATATTGCTGCTGCTTTGAGGATGAAGACCAATTTATACATAAAAGGCACCAGTCCATATCTCAATTTGCAGGCTTATTATATCTTTACTACGGCACTTCAGAATTTGTTTTTTTTGAGTGAGTTTCCTGGAAGGGCAAAGGCTCGAGTAACTTTTGTGTGCCGAAACTGTAGTTTTCTAAAAAGTACAAATTTAAACTTATGTGTTTTTTTCTTATCTCCTTTCTACCTATCTTTATTTCTTTTATCATATATCAAAATGACTCCCAGAAGATGTCTGTGGCAGATTCCCTGGAACCTCTGAGTATGTTAGATTATGTATGTCAGAAAGGACCTTGCAAATGTAAGGTAATAGAACATACAATTATTTTAGATGATTTCCATATGCCCATTTTAATGACTGGAGCCTCTCAAACAGACATCTTTCTCTATTTGGAGCTGGAAAGAATTGAGGCAAAAGGAGAATTCATGAAGATTCAAGGCACTCAAAGCTCTGACCTCCTATTGCTGGAAGGACCTACATGGAAGGCAGCATCCAGCAACAGACTGGCCTTTCGCTGACAGGCAGGAGCAAAAGAGACCTCAGGGCCATGAGCACATGGAACTGAACTCTTCCCACAGCCAAAATGAACCTGGAAACTGATTCTCCAGCAGCGCCTCCTGGTAAAAACCCAGGCTAGCTGACACCCTAGTTTCAGCCTGTGGGAACAGGGACAGAGAAAGCAGCCAAACCTAACTAGCCTTTTGACCTACAGAACATTTGTCTTATTTTAAGATGTTAACTTGTCATAATTAATTATAGCAGCAACAGAAAAATAGTGTAATTCCAGAAAACAGAAATGGTTTGAATAACCATTTTTTGACCCTAAGTTTCAATAAGATTGTTAATTAACAACAAAACCTGTTGGGTCAAAAAGCAAACACAATCCTAAACGTCAAGATTTCTAAAACAAAATTTAATTGATAATTTTACATATTGGAATCCCTACAATACTGAAAATAATAAAATAAATTAGACTTAAAGCTGATGTCAATGAAACTGAGTTAAAAACTTAACTTACAAAGATTAAAAGTATTAAATAAGCCAAATAAATAAAACTGTATAAAGAGTAAATATGGTTTTGTAAAAAATAGAAATTAAAGGTTTATTGCTATGGCTGATATCCGTATGTTTTACCCCTCCTCAAGCCCTTTTGTGCTTATAGGCAGAACTTTTGAAAGGCGATTGGGTTATGGGAGCTAAATGTGCTCCTGGGAGGTTGGAGGAGGTGGGCCACTAGGTGCTTGGCCTGGAAGGGTGTGCAGATCTCAATCCCTCTCTTGTTCCTCCCTCCCCATTCAGATTCTTGGCCGCCACGAGGGGAGCAGCTATTCCTCCGCGATGCCTCCACTCTGCCTTGGAGCCAGCTGGCTGTGGACTGAAACAAACCTTTCTCTTTTTCAGCCCTGGGTGTCCAATATTTTGTTCCAATAGCCTAATTCATTAGTTTTCTTAGATAAGAATGGGACACCATAAGTAAAATGATAAAAGCAAATTTAAAAAGTGATAAAGGGTAAATAATCATTGATAAAAAGGAAATTCAGTAATTGCATGAGCAATTACTTTGCACACCTTTAGGTAAATACATTTGACAACTTAATGAAGTGGACTATTTTCTAAGAAATTAAAATCTATCAAAATTAGTGAATATAGAGAAGTTTTTAATATATCTTTCTCAAATGGGAAGCAGATCAAGAGACTGAGACAGAGGAACAGAAGGACAGGGGTTGGGGGATGAAACAATGAATTAAATTGTGTTACGTGCATGTACCCACTCCACAGAAGGAATGCAGCATGATGCACTGCAGACTGTAGTAATAAAGAAGGCTAAGCAGATAAATACCATGGCATGTATACCACAGTTAAAAATTTTAAAAATTTCTTAAAAATTAAAAAACCCCAATTTCCATAGAATACATAGAGAAAATAATACCAAAGGTCTACTCTCTCTACTACCAAAGCAACAGGTTCATAAAGTTTTATGGGAAAATCCTATCCAATCTCTAATGATAAATAACATTAATGCAAATTAAATTTAAGAAAAAACAAATAAAACAGAATGCTCAAGGTTTTTTATTTTGAAACATAAATCTGATGACAACCTGATAAAACTTTTTTCACAAATATTGCTGAAAAATATTAAAATGTAATGGTAAATAAAAATCCCCTAGTACATTCAATGGTCAGCTATAAAGTAGGCTTTCTTTTGTTCTTATAAGAAGTTTCAATACTAAAATATTTAATGATATTACATATTGTATCATTAGACCAAAGGAAAAGTCATGAGACTATTCCATAGGTACTGAAAAGATAACCAGCCATTTGATAAACTAAGAATATAGAATTCATGTCAGATTCTTATGGGAGAGATTAGAAACATCCTGCTATAATCAGGAATGAAATATCACCTCCCTACTTTAAAAAAATTTATTACAGCAATAGCACACTTGGAATGCATGTTATATATTTTAGCAAATTGGGGTTAGTGGACAGAATAGTCTGCATACTTATAAGAAAGTCACAACATGGTTTGGAATATCAGTTTATTTATTAATCACGTGTATATAACTATTATGTTATTATTATTAGGAACAAAATTAAACATACCACCTAATTCTGGGTGGCAGAGCCTTTTCGCATTCATAATAAAAGAAACCTAAATTGTCCCAGCTCAGTAACTGTCAGGTTTGGAAACCTATGAGTGAAGGAGCTTTGAACCCAATGCCCAGGCACCATCTGCAGAGATTCTGATTTAAATGAAAATGATTCAGGTGGCTCTAATATGCGACCACAGCCCAAAGTGTGCTCGTGTGTGTATGAATGAGAGGAGAGCCCAAAGTTGAGGCTGATCTGTGATCACGGAAACAAAGGCTGACTCTAAAGGTATATGGAGCCATAAAGCTTCTCAAATGGTAACTGAATGGAGGGGATACGAAAAAACAGACCATTAGAACAGGATACAAAGTCAAGAAAGACGGCAAAGTACACATGAAAATCTGGTGTTTAATGAATGCAGGCTTGACTAGTGAGTTTGGGACAAATAATAGCTTTTTAGAGAAGGAAAAGATCAACATTTCACATTATATTTTAGAATAAATCTCAAGCTGGTCAAAACCCTAAATATTAAAAATGAAATTATAGAAGTACCAGACTGACACATAGGAGAATTACCTTTATTTCTTAGAAATCAAGAAAATCTTTCTAAAGCAACTCCAAACTATATTTGTATAATGAAAATATAATAAATCATGACCATTATGTCCATAAACATGCTTTAAAAACTCCTTTACATGGCTTGTCTTAAAATATAGTCGTTATCAATGTACAACATGTTACAGAAACATCAAAAAGCATGTAGTTCTTTTTTACCTGCTTTTTTCCCCTAAAAATTCCAAATACTTGGATTTTTATTAGACATTCTCTGTTGTCAGGAAGAATTTAGAAGTCAACCATTAAGAACTCTGTAGGTAAATAGTAACAGGTGCTATTATTAACATAGATGAACTAGTAACGTAAGAGGAACTTTTCACTTTTGCAAAGCAGAATTAAACAGCACCTCAGTCTTTGACAGGATCAAGGTAGTTCGATTTAAATGAGTACCATCCCTAAAGAACACGATTGTTAAAATGCCTTTACGCTTTTACCTCAAGGTTCACTCTAACTTTACACTTAATATGCTTTTTAGAGTTTAAAAAATTACAAATTTTGCACATGTAACTCTCATTCAGAAACATGATTTAAAATATATTTCTAAGAAGTTAGTCTATATATTTGTAAAGGGTAGAAAAAAGACATTTTTCCTACCAGAGAGCAAAGAGATGTGAAGACAATTCTACCACTTTAGGGGAGTAGTTTAGAGTGTTAGTTTGTCTTCAATATATTTTTAATCCTTGGGTATAAGTAAAGCTGATGAGCTGCTTGTTCTACTGAACTGAATGTTTAGCCATTACTTCTCAGGAGAAAGAATTTAAATATAAAAAGATTTTTCTTGTTGTAACCTCCACTGTTATTTTAAGGTATGAAGTTAGTATATGGTTAGCTAGAAGTTTAGAATTAGGTTTAGGAATGTGGCTACTCTACAGAATCTCAGAATGCTACTAAAGGAGTTGAGGAGTCATTGTGGCGTTAGATTTTTACCAATACTTGTTCTCTTCTTCCAGAATGTGACAGAATTATGAGAACCTATTCAAGCCCAAGAGAGGTCTGAAAAGACCAGAATAAAAATTTTCTTCAGATGAGATAGATCAAAATGGACGCAGACCGGAGAACATCACTATTACAGCGACATCATGAGGTCAAGACAGAGCTAACATTTACGACATTGTGTCTATTTTTAACACAGCATCTTGTTTGTTCTGAGGGAGTAGAGACATGTTTTATTGGTTGGGTGATGTAATTGCTGTATGTATTGGTTATTAATAGTAATCATTGTCAGAGAGACCAGCTAGTTCTGACAGATCGTTTTAGTCTATGTTGGAAGCAAGATTATGAAATTTACTTTTAGGAAAAAATGTCCAGATGGGTTATAGAAGGAAACAGGAAATGCTTGTATGTAGGATCTCACCATGGTTGTGCCCTACGATCCAGTTAAGGAAGGCACAGCAGTCTTTAGCTGGAGCTGCAGAGAAGAGTGTGTAGTCAAGATATGTAAATGAATGAACTGGGAAAATTCTGGAACTACTGGACCAAATTTCAGTGGCCTGCCTCTTATACCTCAAAGTGGCAGTCTTCAGGGGGTTCAAAAAGTTTACTTTATTATTTGCAAGTAAACTCTGAAAGTATTCCTTTTTATACCTTTCCCAAGCTTTGATTAGTGCATGTTGGTAGGACATAATGATCAACACATCTCGGTACTTTGTTTATATTCCCTTCCTCTCCCTTCCCTCAACTCTTCTTTGTCTTCTGGGTCCCTTCCCATTTTCAAAAGTTCCGTCTCACTATTTCCTATTATGTGTCATTTATTTTGCTGTTTATTAATATTTTAGGTTTTTCGTATAAGGAAACAATGCAATATTTAAGCTTATGTGTCTGATTTCTTTCACTTGATGTAGTCATAAAGTTCATCCATTTTCCTGCAAATCACTCGTGTACCTTTCTTTGCAGCAGAGCAACTCCACTGTGAGCAGATAACACCTTTTCTTTATCCTTTCGCCTCTTGGTAGACATACAGCTGCTTCTGAGATTTAGCTGTTATGAATGGTGCTGTTGTAAGTACAGATACACATATATTACTGTCATATGCTGTCCGTTAACTTTTTGGGGGAAGATACCTAGAAAGGATATTTTCCAGTTTTAGTTTTCTGAGGAATCTTCATAGTGATTTCCACAGAGGTCGTACTAGTTTACATTTGTACCAACAGTGTAAAAGGGTTCCTTTTTCCCTGAAGCCTGGCCAGTATGCATTATTATTTGATTTCTTGGTGATTGCTATTCTTTCTGTAGTAAGATGGAATTGCAGTATTGTTTCAACTTGCATTTCTTTAAAAGGTGATAAATGAGCAGTTTTTTCATGTATTTATTGGCCATTTTTACTTCTATTGAGAAGTATCCATTCATTTCATCTGTCTTTTTGGATCTGGTCTTTTATTTTAAACTCAACTAATTTCTTGAGTTCTTTATATATTCTAGATATTAGTTCTCTGTTCAAGGAGTAGCTGACAAAATTTTTTTTTCCATAGTATAGGTTGTCTTCCAAGACTCGAGGCATCTTTGAAGCCAACAGAACATGTATTCTGTGAGGTACTTCAAATGGCACTAAAACAGCTTGAAAACTTTCCAGTTTCTATGCAGTCTTTATTCTCCTCATGCTCACAAAATCAGTCAAAATAATTTTTCCAAGTTAGAAGTTTCTTACTATGTGTTCTAAGTCAATTTCTGATAGGAAAACAGCTTAAACAGTATTGTAATATATAAATTTAGTCCTATCTGTCTGGTATCTCATTTTGCCTACAGGGAGATATTTTAGGAGCAGGAGCAGGGAGGCAGTTGAGGAGAAATCTTGCTTAGGTTAAAGGACATGGTCCTTATTCTTCCACTTCCGGAACTGACTACTGATTACTAGAATCACTGTAGGTGGTTCAGTCTCAGGTCCACCGACAGCTTCTTGGCATCATTATGAAGAACCAGAATTTGAGTTGTGTAACTGAAAATGGAAGAAGGAAGGAAAAGGAAGGAGAGAAGACAGCATAGACATCTTAGGACTGTCAGCCACAAAGAGACCTCATTGGCATCCTTAGTGGGCAGAGGTTTTGAGGGTTTAGGATTGGGTGCCAGGCACTAAGAACACCTAAAATATGATAAGGTAGCTGCAATAGCAAGAGTAATTTTACTACAACAGGAATTTATGCATCTTTATTCCCCCTACATTTTCCTTGGTTAGGCTTTCCTATAAAAAATGAACCCCAAACATTGATAGTTTTGTGAGTAAATGTGTGTTTGTACATATGTGTGGTTTACATATATAAAACCTGCTTCTGCCTTTATCGTTCAGACTAGATATCCAAAAACTTGAATTATTCTCTTGCTGATTTACATTCAACTATTTTCACATCTAGTGGCCTGAATCCAGAACAATTCAAAGAGAGACATATTGACAAGGTGTTATGGTTGATACATTTTGTCAACTTGGGGAGTCTAGAGGTTTGGCTGAGTGATTCGGCAGGAAGCCAAGTTGCTTACTTTGTATATATACTGAGCCTGTGGAAAAGGAAGGCATGGAGATTGTGTGAGAGCTATACGCCCCCTCGGTGGGGGTAGGCTGTTTACAGTGTAAGGGAAGAAAAGAGGCTACCTGCAGCCATTCCTCCCTTTTGCTGGTTGTTTTTGCTGTGTTCTGCTGCCATGAATGTCTGCCCTCTGCCATGTGCCACTCTGCCTCTGAGCCAGCCAAGTATGGACTGAAACCTCCACAAAATTTAAGTTAAATAAACCTCTCCTTCCTTCATTTTGGGCATTGGGTATTTTGTCTCGGCAACGAGAGAAAAGTAACCAAGACACAAGGGTAATATTGTAAGGGAAATTTCTAGCTTGACTTGTCAGGTTGAGTAGGACTGAAAGAGACATAGGGCATAGCTTCAGTCTGCTGGAGCTGTTTATATATTCAGAAAGCTTGAATTAACAAGCTTTCTAACGTTTGAATTAAATCTTGAATCTAAAAATTTAATTTAATCAGATTCTTAAACTTTTATCATGACATTTTTATAAAAATAGATCCACACTTCATGTGAAAGTGCACTCTTCAAAGTGAGAACATTCCATTGCAGTCTCTTCATTTCACTCCTAAGCTAGCTACAAGTGCTGCTAAGATTTCTATACAAAGTATTTAGATTTATAGTAGTTTTTACAGTCATACACTGGAATTTAAACAAAAATATACTATAGCCATAATGCTGAGAAAAGAAATGCTTAAAAGTTATCAAATCAACTTTGTATGTGTGCAAAAACAATCTTAAATATAAATGTGTCCATGAATACAGAAGTAAGTACACCAGCATTTTGACTCTGGGAATGTCAATGATTATGGATGAAATTGTGAGACGCACTTAAAACTTTGAATTAAGGTGCATTTTCACTAATTAACACCATTGCTCGCAAGTCACTGTGGATCTTAGTTTAATTTCAAACAATAGTATGTAGTATTTGTTGAGAATTTGCTATGTGTCAGGTATTGTACCAAGACTTCAAATGAAATAACTTGGTAGCGTGTGAAGCAGATACTATTTCAATCTAAATTTATGAGGAGAGAAGGGGACAGAAAGATTAAACAACTTTTCCAAATTCCACAGCAAATAAATGACAGCCAAGATTTGACCCAGACCATTGGATTTCATACCATAAGAATTATGCATGAAAAATGAAGAAGGCCCGACTGCCTCCTTACACAGAAGTTATGGATACAAAAGTAAGAATTTGAATGTACTCACCAAATAACAAACATTTAAGGTGACAGAGATGCTAATTACCTATATTTGATCATTGCTCAATGTCAAAACATCACCTGTAGCTCCAAGTCTTACGTGTCAATCAAAAAATTAATTTAAAACTATTATATACTAAAGCAATTCAATCACTATAAAGTATTACATAATTATTATAGGCATATATAGAAGTGAGAAATGTGGATAAATGCAGAATATAAAGGTAATGTTCGAACATTGTGTTCCTATATGCTTGGGAAATCAAGACATATATTTCATGACTTAAATTGATGTGCATGTGCATATATTTTATAAAATTAAATAAAATATAAAATTAAACTAAAAACATACTGTATTGCCAATATTTTCCAATGTATCATTCTGGTCCAAATGAACAAACTGCCATCATTTAAGGAAAAATGTAAATTTGCTAATTTAAAATGATGATGATTTAGAAGCAGGACATTTCGGATAACACAAAAACAATGTGTCCCATGTGCCTGATGTTCTTCCAGGGGCACTGAAGTCCAGTAATCACTCCATGCAAGAAAATAGGCAAAGGATAGTGGCCTAACAGGGAAATTTTATGCCTTTGAAATAAATTTGAACGGGGAAAATGAGGCAGTCTAAGGCACACCACCTCCCTACAAGCCTGATTCTAGAGGCACTGGATCCACCTTTGAATGCATTCAGAAGACTGATGTATCCTCGTATCCTCAAAGCCACCAGAAGCAGTCAGTCACAGCTCAACCTCAAGAGCTCACTCCTTAATTTTTCTGAAAAGGAAAATAACACAAATTTTAAATTGCTTTATTAATGTGAACTTCATTTTCCAAATGACTGTTCTGACATAGAACTGCCTTGCAAGTCTAGCTGGACTGAAAAAAGCAGAGGAGAAAGAGGAGGCTGCACCACGGAGCAGAGCATTCGGGAATCGTCCCTAGAAGTCCTGTCAATGGAGAGTCCTATGAAACTTGTATTTTACACATTTAAAAGTATGCAAACTTAAAAACACACATGGTAAGGTGTCAATCGCTTATGTATGCCACCCAGAATCCAAGTTGTGTTCATGCAATCCTTACCTGCTTTTCCAAGCAGATGTAGCTAGCTGGACGTGTAGGTGAAACCACCCTCCTGCCATGATGGTCTTCAGCCTTTTCCTAGAGATGGTGTCAACAATAACTTGTCACTAAACCCACCTAGATCATTCCTGGCCCTTTAGACACAAGGCTTTAAACTAGTTAACGAGAGCAATGCTGCAGGATGTCTCTGGGTGGTTCCAAACACTTAAACCCCAACTTGCAGATTCTGATGAATTTGGGCTTCTGCTTCTGTGAGACGCAGAAATACTAGTTTTCTGGGACTGTACAGCCCTAGTCAGCATTTACTTTTCCCTGGTGATGGGACACTGGCCAAGACTGTACCTTGTACGTTACCAACCTCAGAAAACACTGACAAGTATGCATTTCTGTGATTTCATGGCTCATCTGCTTTTTTTTTTTCCAGACTGTAAAATAGCTGCGCATTATGCACAAAAGCCAAGAAGTTAATCTAACAAACCAACCATCCCACCAAATATATACAAGTATTGGCTATAGTTTTCAGAATGAATCTCATGTGCTTTTTGTTATTTTGGAAACATGAGAATTTATTTATGTTCTATATAAGTCTGATGTAAAAGAGTAATGGCACCTCAGCCTCTTTAATTGGATCACTGCTGCCCTGGAAATTTTGTATGTGGCTATTGCTAACACAGTCATCAAATATTCCTGGTCCAAAAATATTCCTGGTAAAATGAATTTCTGAACAAAGCACCGTTTATCCTATTTTCTCCCCTTGTAAATGTTAGGATTGTGACTTTAATTATTAGATAAGGTGTCCTTGGTTCAGGTATCTCTACATGACAAAGTCAGAAGGGAATGTCTAATTTGAGATGTTGTGAAGATGTCCTTATTTAAGAAGCACTTCTATAACAGGGTGAAAAAACATTCTTCTCAGTGATTTTCACCTATGAAACTGCTTTTGAGAACAAGCATGCACTTTAACGGTATCTACAGAAGAAATTGAGCTCAGGTTTCCCCAGCAGGCACATGTCAGAGGTAAGATTCAAGCCCAGGGAATCGGCCAGTCCTACTGTGTCATAGTGTCAAATGTTACCCTCTCTCAAAGACTCACAGAGACTGAGTGTAAATATGACCTGGGATGGAAACTACATGTATTTAATCATGCACTAACATGTATGATACATAGATAGTCACACACTGATTGTGAACCAGTTGCATCTGTTTATCACAGAAAAATTGGTGAAATCCTTTAATAAGTGTGGCTGAGGGAGTCTTCCTATGTCAGTGCCTGTCCAATGCTGTACTTAATTCTCCCTTCAGAGTTCCTATTACAAGGAATGGAAATCTTTTCCTTCCTGGGCTTATTGTTCCAAACTTGGTCTTTGAGCAGCATATAATGAATTTCTTCAGAGAAAGTGAATTCCATGTAAACACTACACACAATTCTGGCAGCCTGCCTTATTTACTAACCTCAGGAAGGCTAATCTGAGCATCTTGTTTTTGTCTTCTGTTGTGTGGTTGTCGGTTCTCTGCAATCATCAGATTCTGCTGTGTTAATGGGCAAAGCATTTTTCTCTCTCTTTAGCCAAAGAATGATTTGCTTTTCAAACCCTGAATTGCAAACTTATTTCCCATTCTAGGACATTTGGCATTTTCTGAAAAATATAGTGTCTGTAACTATTTTGTAGCTGCATCTTAGAAGCGGCACTGAAGGAGAGTTTCTCTGTAGCCTGTAGAATACATTATCATGGGACTGTGAGCGATGGTGTGTTACCCTCATCATAAACCAACCCAGAGGACTAACAAAGGTTTATGATTACAGTCTTTGCATGAGTACACACACCATTCGGAGTACAGCAGATTTACCCCCCTGTGGCTTTCTTGACGAGGAATCTGATCTCTTGCTTTGTGGATTTGGCAAGTATTTATTGCTTTACACTGCTTTTACATTCATTCCAATAGAATGAAGATCCATGAGACAAACGCTGTGAAAGATGTCACCTCCCAACTTTGGGGCACAAAGCACTTGGTTTGATCTCTGCAGTTTGCCTAGCTACCATTAGTGGATAGATTAGATGAATTTGTGGTTTCATTACAAAACTATTTAATTCAACAACACTCATTTCATAAAGCAGTGGGATCATTGTGTACAATGATGGTCTCAAACTTGATTACTCATGAGTCATTAGGGGAGCTTTAACTTTGCTGATGCCCACACTCATCCAAATTAGGCACGTCAGTGTCTCCGAGGGTGGGGTCTGCACGTCCTACTTGTTGAATTTTCCCAAATAATTCCAGCATATAGCTTAACTTTGGAACTGCTGCATACAGAGATTTAAAAATAATGTAATTTAATAAACATCATAATGGGAATGATAAGGAACAGTTGATATCTTGTTCTTGCTGTTTAGCAGACAGTATCAACTCTTCTCTATTGTTACAAATATTTTCTGGATTAATTGCAATTTATAGGCAATTTATGAACATAAACTGACTGAATCTTCCCCTAAGTCACTATGATGCTACTGTTATCTCCCTATAGCAGCTGATGAAAATAAGAGAAAAAAATTAAGTAACTTCTTAAAGTTGCCCATATTATGGGAGTCAGTCATGATTTTTGTTCCATGGTTTGGTTCTTAACCTCTAAGTTATTCTGCCTGTTTTTAAAATTTTATGTTCTTAAATGGACTAGTTGTAGCAGGTGACAAAAGGCATTCACAGAGCTCACAGTAGGAAAGACCTGAGTGCTTCATGTGCAGAATCCACAGAGGGTGGAAAGAAACTTCCCAGCAAACTCTGGCTGTGATTAGTACCTTCTTGGTGTGATGCTATTTTATATTGTTCTACCCTCTGAATAGACCTCTCACCTACAGTCTGCCAGCATGAAACTTGTAAGTTGGTCACTAGAAACCCTTCCTTATGCTACTGACTCTTTCATCCCATGCTAACTGCCTTCCAACATTCCCGACTGACTTCCCTTCAGGTTTCCTTGACACTTCCTTTCTGCATGAACTGCTTGTGGACACTTGTGTTAGAGGGACAAAAACTTGTTCTCCTCTCATGTGCAATGGAAAGCAGAGAGAGGCACTCTCCTATCTGAAGGCCTTAAATATTATGCTTCTGACTGCCTCTTCTACTTAGAATTTACAGATGCTATTCATGTTTCCACAAGCCCACTGTAAATCCCAAACTTTGTAAGCCAAAAATGCATTTAATACACCTGTCTTACCCAACACCATGAGTTAGCAATACAGCATGTTGTACACAGAGTAGGGGTTGTTTAGTTTCACAATTATGTGGCTGACTGAGACTATCAGCTTGTGGTCACTGACCAACATCAGGAGACAGAATTGTGCTGCATATATTGCAAGCCTGGGAAAAGATTGGCATTCAAAGTACAGATTTTACTAAATGTGTATTGCTTTCTCACTATTGTTAATTCAAAAACATTAAAAAAATGTGGAGGCATTGTAAGTTGAGGATCCCAAATGTATTTTTGCTGCGACTGGTTTCCTGACACATGGTCCCCTTTGAGGCACTGTAATCGGAGCCATGTAACAGCAGCTGTGCAAATGTCAGCTGGACCTGGCTGTGGTCCCTGGAACTAGCTGTCTGTGAGGGGGCATCAAAAAGTCCTGCGGTGTAATGTTGCCACATGCATCATGTACTTGTAGATCATTGCCTGACCTTTAGCCCCCTCTCAAGTGCAATAGTCTGTGACTACACTATATAGTTTAACTTTAACAAATGTGTCTGTTTTTCTCATCTCCACACATGCCTTTGCATCAAGCTTCTGACATGGACCCAATCTGAGCCATCAAAGCCTCTACTTCCAGCTTCCGGTCTGGGCCAGTCACCTGCCACCGGATGTTTCTGTTACCCACTGCCTGGTCTCGTGTCCCCAGACCTATGGCCAGGCCATTCTGACTCCGTTTGCTCCTTATGTGTATATTCACCATATCGAAAATATAACTAAAAGAAGAAAACTAAAAATCTGTATTTATACCACCCAGAAATAAACTGATGTTAATCTTTATCATCTGTCTTTGTACATGTACTATGGGTACTTATGTACGTGTTTTATTGCATGTATTATATTGAATTACATCTTACCTAATCAGCAATATAATGTGTGAAATATTAATCTTACTAATGTAAAACTTGTAGGCAAGTCAGATAAATATGAGTAAGCTTAAAATATGCATATAAGAGTTCACTAAAAGTTCTCTTAAGACATTTACCATTCAGCTACAATATCTCATGTGCCTCATTACTGATTAAATCCTTAATAATATTTTTACCTGAATGTATGAACTTTAGAGACTGCGAAATAAAGGCACTCAACAGTGACTTTATACAGCAATGAAAACATTTGCAGAGGTGTTTGTGTGTTAAATTCATAGCACTCTTTCAAATTTATGATTGATTTTGCTTTTGACTGAAGAATCACAATACATAGTATCTGCCAGTTGCTTTGGAACATACTGTGCTAAACATTTTGTGTATTTTGTTTGCTGCTCCAAACTCAACAGTCAGGTAGGTGTTCACCCCAGGTTATAGCTAGGAACTGAGGCGTAAATGTTAAGAAAGTCACTGGGGTTCTGTAGGTAATGTGGTAGATCTGGGATTCATGTGATGAGGAAGTAACCCTGACCAGAGCACTCAGCTGTTAATCTAGCTACATGTTTTAAAATGCAGCTACTGTGGTAAAACATGCTCCCACTAAAAATATGCACAGGTGATTGCCCACAGGTGATGTTATTAGAGTTGTTCACAAATATACAATTTAAAAATCACCAATTTTCTTCTTGGAGAAACTGGGAATTTACAGAAGTCTAATTTTCATTGATTATCTTGACTTCTGAATTTTCTGATTTCCAAAAGATTGTCAGCACGATTCTCCAGTTGTACCACTTAAATTCACCTCATGCTTTAGTTACACAACCTGTTGCTGCCCTCATTCAGAATTTTGGGGCTCACTTGGTGTTATGGTTGATACATTGTGTCAACTTTGGGAATCTGGAGGTTTAACTGAGTGATTCAGGAGGAAGCTGGGGTGCTTACTTTGTAAACATCCTGAGCCTGTGGAAGAGGAGGGCATGGAGATTATGTGAGAGCTACACGCCCCGTGGGTGGGGGTAGCCTGTTTACTATGTAAGGGAAGAAATGAGGCTGCTTGCAGCCATTCCTGCTTTTTGCTCTGGTTGTTTTGCTGTGCTCTGCGGCCCTGAACAGTTTGCCCTCTGCCATGTGCCACTGTGCCTCAGAACCAGCCAGATATGGACTGAAACCTCCACAAACTGTAAGCTAAATAAACTTTTCCTTTCTTCATTTTGGGTGTTCGGTGTTTTGTCTCAGCGAGGGCAAAAAAGTAACCACGACACTTGGACAGTGGGGCAACACAGCTTGGCCCCAGAGTGGGACAAGAGCACATGAATTTCTTTTAATTATCAGCAGAGTTTATCTTCTTTGTCTCAATTTAGAACCATTTTCTGTACAGCTCCTGCCCAAAGCCTGAAATATTGTACTTCTTTACATTTTCCTTTTGTCTTGATTCCTTAGCGGTTAGAAGCTGATTACTAAATCTTCCACATAGGACCTACAGCTTCCTGTAATGTAGATCTGCTGATATAATTAGCTGTTTGTGTTTTGGATCATCTCTCTCTCTCTCTCTCTCTCTCTCTCTCTCTCTGTCTCTCTCTCTCACTCTGTTGTCCTAATAGTTTGTATATTCTTGCTTGACAGGACAGTATGTGTTTAAAAGTCTGCCTGGAATTCTGAGAAACAAAACACCCATTTTTATAACTTTTTATGACTCATTTGTGTGACTTTTGAGCAAGTTTCATAATAACATCTATGCCCAACTTTTTTATCTATGAAATGAGGGTAGTAAAAAAATGCTAGTAAGTTGTGGCTTAAAAGCTATTATTTTTGTAATTGTTTCCTTTCTCAAAATTGTAGTAAAATATACATTTCAAAATGTACCACTTGAACGATTTTTGAGTTTAGTGCACTCGCATTATTGTGCATTCAGTCTCCAGGATTCTTTTCATTTTGAAAAACTGAAACCAGGTGCCCTTTAAATAACACTTCCTTTTCCCCTGTGAGTTTTGACTGCTGTAGGCACCTCATGTGAGTGTCTGTCTCTTTATGATCAACATATTTCTTCACAATTCATCTGTAAGTCTGAATGTCTTCCTTTTTGAGGCTAAATATTATTGCCTGTTATGTATCTATTGCTTTACCACACTGTTTAGCCATTTAGCCATGAACACTTGGGCTGCTGCCACCTTTTGGATGATGTGAATAACGCAGCTGTAAAACATCAACGTCTACTTTCAACTCTTTCAACTCCTATCCAGAAGTGGAACTGCTGCATCATATAGTAGTTCTGTTTGTAATTTTTAGAAGAGTTTTCATAGTATTTTCTATAGTGAGTGTACCAATTTATGTTCCCATCATAGTGCAAAAATGTTCCCCTTTCTCGATATCCTTGGCCTTTGCACCTAGTCTTTGTTTGGTAATAGCCACTCTAACAGATTTGAGGGCATAGCTAATTGTGGTTTTGATTTGCATTTCCCTAATTATTGGTAACGTTGAATATTTTTACATATGCTTTTAACCATTGTACGTTTTCCTTGCAGAAATGTCAATTAGTCTTTTGCTTATTTTTAAAATCAGAATTTTATGATGTGGTTAAAATGTAGTTCTTTTATATACTCTGAATATTAACTCCTTATTAGATATATGACTTGCAAATATTTTCTCCCATTCCGTAGATTGTCTTTCATACTGTTGATTGTACTTCTTGGTGCATGGGAGTTTTAAACTTTTATGTGGCCTTACTTGTCTATTTTTACTTTTGTTGCTTGAACTTTTGGTATCATACCCCAAAACTCATTACCATATCAAATGTCATTAAAAAGTTTTTCACTGTCTTCTCCTAAAAGTTTTAGTCCTTATGCTTGTTTTTTGATGGAAATTAATTCTTTATTGGATGTTAGACTTTTAAGATTCCAACGTATGTTTTTGCACATGGGAATCCAGTTCCTCAGCGCTGCCTGTTGAAAACATGGCCTTTCCCCTGACTGAATGTGATTCAAAGTTTCAAGAGATTCAGGTCGGAGTAAGCGGCACCATAGCAGAAACAGCATGAAGAAGGGTAGGGCAGAGCACAGATGCTTAATTCGTAACAACCAGGAAGCAGATAAAGGGGGAAATGTCAAAGGGGAAGGAGCAAGGAGTCCGATACACTCCCCGAGTTCACACCTCCATGACATGCTCAGACACGCCGGGAAGGTTCTTTACTAATTCCCTTGGTGGCTCTCAAGCTAATGAAGTTGCCATAATTACCCTTAACCACTATGTTCCAACCATGGTCAATTTGACATCCAAACACATCTCCTAAAACCACATTTAATCTCTGAATACCATGACAAGACGTTAATCATTCCCTAACACGGTGCCACTTATCGAGCATACGGCCAAGAATACAATAGTTCTTAGCTCCAATCTCAACAGATCCAGAATCTTTCAAATTTACATTAAAATCTCTTCTAAGACTCCAGGCAAACTCTTAGCTGTGAACCTCCATAAAAATCAAAAGCAAGTTCCATAATCACAAGTTAAAATGCATAGGAAAAATGTGCCCATTCTGTGCAGGATAAATAGAAGAGTCAGATAGAATGAACAGGATCAAAGCCAGAGTAAAACCAACCAGGGCAAACACTTACTCCTGTCTTCTCTAGAGCAGACTTCAGAATACTGATTCAAGGCATTTTTACTGTCACTGTGATTGCTTTAGCTTCTTCTGTTTTCCTCACTGTGATATTCTGCTACTGTGATGTGAGAAATTTCAATGTTAAAGATCCTTAACCCTCTTTCAACAGCTTGTAATTTAGAAGCACTAGGCAAGAGAGGATATGGTTTTTTATAAACATAATTAACTTGATTTCCTGATCCTTCAGGTCCACACCTGACCCTCTGTTGCATGATTCACCTTGGTACGCACTTGGCAATGACAGCATTGCGCTTCTTGGGCTTTCTCTAAATCCTACTTCATCATTGACTCCAAACTGGTCAGAAATTAGAACAAGAACTAGTTTTCACAGACACTTCTCCCTTCTGTCTGACAAAAATTTGCAGCCAAGTGAGGAAAACCTTTAC
>PVLD010007184.1:40508-93611 GCA_004027595.1 Dinomys branickii | reverse complement strand
AATGGCATAAAGATTCTCATGAATTATGGATATCACAAGCACAAATTGACACACGATTGCAAACACAAATAGATATATTACAGCAGACTGTTAGATGGATGGGAAAAAAGATCCTTACAATTGAACATAGGCTCCAATTAATTTGTGATTGGAACTCGACTACTTTTTGTGTAACAAATATTCCATATAACTCTTCTGACATTGAGTGGGAAGTAATTGAAAAATACTTAGATGGAAATGAAACAGCTGTATATCAAATAAATCAATTACAGAAAAATATACATGAAATGTTTGGAAGAAAATTTACTAATGATGATTCTGTGCAACTAGCAGAAATGTTTTAAACAATTAGAAGGAATGGACCCTAAAAGCTTGACTCAGAGTCTATCTCACACCGCTGGAGGGGTGGGAATTGTTCTCATAATAATCATTGTAATACTTATGTGTATAATTTGTATTAAACCATCTCAACAATCAATATATACTCTTTGGAAGGCGATGGTGTTTAAACAAAATAAAAAAGAGGGAAATATGATATAGGCAGAAGGCCCCCTGGTTGTGCTTATAAAGCAAGAAGAACGATGAGCTGACTAAAGGGTTAAATAACTCTGGCAGACTAGAGTTATAGAGAGAGAGCAGGCTCACTCTCCCCATGGTCTCATGCTCTATTAGTTCACTCGCTAAGTGCAAAACAGGAAGAGGCCTTTGTCTATTTTCAAAAGGAACAAATAGTCTCCAGAGGTTGCTTAACTTGCCTTGCTCAAATTTACAAATGCTAAGCTATGTTATCTAAGAATTGTGTACACTAGCAAGAACATCATATCTGCTGATCTCTTCTGCCTCAAGATTGTGTAAGTTTAACTTAGGTAACTGGGTGATGGATGATAATGTAAACAAGTCATTGTTCTTTGAATGATATAAGGAACTTCCAATAAAGTCACATTATGCAGGCTAATGTGCTGTTCTGGCTCTGCATCCCCTGTGTCCCGGAGTGTTTGAGACCCTTACCCAGGGCCCCCGTCGCACTAGACGATGACAGATATACATGTTGAACCCCTCTCATAATCAACTGAGATGTCATTTTTTGCATGCTAACGGAAATGCTGAGAAGCTACCATAGCTTGTGTTGGCAAGGACACGACAGAAGCCTGGTACTCTCTCCTGATGACATTTTCTCATAAATTAGAACAGCCGTAGAATATTCTGACAATTAGGTCATTCAGCTTTGATAATATACATACACTTTGAATTAATTTTCTGGTAGCATGCTTTTGGAACAATGATCAGAGAAACATACAAAATGTCTCTTTGCATTGCTGAAGGATGCTTTGGTCATAGGAATCAGTTCATGAAATCAGCCTCAATTGTCTTGCCTTGTGCAAAGGGTAAATAGAGTCAATGTAATACTATCAATGTGATACTATCAATGCATATTTATTGATTTGGAAAGTGGTTTGTAATATATTACTAAGTAAAAATCAAGACAAAACTTAGTAGAACATCGCTTTAAGTCCTACATAATGCTCATTTGGTTGATTAATTACATGATGAAAATAAAACTCTGCAAAGAACAGTGTAGAGTTTGAACCACATCCACTCCTGCTTTCAATTTCTCATATTCCTTCAAGGATTTGAAGATTCTAACTAGTGTACACATATACGTTGCCTTTGCAGATGTAACTCTAAACTCTCATTCTGTACATAACTAAATCCTATTTTCATTCACTTGTTTCAATTTTTGAGGTTGACCTTGTGCATGATCTATTTTATAGGAACACACAGAGAAAGCAAGATAAAGAGAAGCAATGTACAGAAATAGTGAGTAACAAGGAAATACAAAATTATATAATATGGTAAGAAACATATTTCTCAGAAGGTTGCAATTAGGTCAGTCATGGAATGAAAACTCAGCAGAGGAGAGAGGACAGCGAACATATATGGCCCTAAGGCAGGAAAGTGCTCGGGTCTGAAGACCTGAAAGGAGGAATGGTAGCTAGACTACAGCAAAAGCAAGGGGTGGGGGTGGCAGTAGGTGAACTACAGCATGGCAGACAAGGGTCAGATGGGTGATAGCGAGGTCAAGGCTAGGTTTCTAAATTAACTCAGTGTAATCAGAAGCTATTAAAAGTGTTCAGGGGTGGGCCTATTGATATGATTTAAATTTTTTTAAAGGTTTCTCTCTTTTGTGTAATTTTGGCTTTGATGTTCCTAAAAACAAATAAATGAACAACAACAAAAAACATTAAATATGGAAAAGTTATTCAAAGTATTCAAAACAGTGGTTTAAGAAGTTAGACCCCACAGAGACAAGCAGAATCCTTCAGCTCCCTTCTTTAACAAAATGGGTGTTACACAAGCATTTAGGCTATTGTGCCTGAATGTAGAGAAAATGTTCTCTTTTCAGTTCATGGGGATATTGTTTGAATAGAAAATAAGCAATTTTACAGGGATGAGTTTAGTACTAGGAAAATAAATGATACTTGCTGGGAAAAAAAAAAAAAACTTGTGGAGAGTGAGCTTCAGAAAAATGAGCCCTAAAACTTACCTGCAAATGTCTCTCAGCTGACTTTTAAGTCCAGTGCCTTAATCGGGAGTCCACCCTGATATTCTCTTGGCTAATTCTTGGACTGTGCCCTTGAAAGAAGACTGCAAGAAACCCATCAGGAACAGTAGTTAAATCCAATGAGGGAAGCAGTGTTTTCAGAAACACAGTTCTGCTGAGGCAAATGTTGTGTTCAGACCCTTCCAAAAGGGTCAAACTCCAAGAGCTTTGTCAAACTTTGTCAAACTCCAAGAGCTCTAGCAGTGACTCCAAAAGCATCACAACTTCTCAGTAAGACTCTGTGGGAGTAGCGCAATCATAAAGACAAAGGCCTAGGAGTAAGGGTGGACTGAAATGGCTATTTAGAAACAGATTTAATGGAAGGTAGGGAGTAAAAACTTCAGAAGGATGAGCTGAAGGTGATCACTTGGTGGGAAAGGCTGAATGAAACCTTAAATCTAACTTTACTAAGAGTAAGAATATTCAAAGTTCAAAAGAAAAATCCACAATATTTTTGGAAATCTTTGAAGTTTCCCACTCTGCATTTTAGTTTGCCATGAAATGTATAAATTTAGAAAGATTTCCTTAAAAGCTAGAATGTTTACTCTAGGGAATTTATTCTATACTATTTTCTGTATTTGAATCATTGAATAGTTTTAATTTCTCAGAGAAATGGACTGATAGAATGTATGCATAACTTCTCTGCTTTTTGTAGTGTCTCTGTCTCTGCTGCTGCTTTGATATCTCTAGAAATAGATAGGCTAGGATGAAAGAAAAAGGAGAAGAAAAGAAAGAAGAGAAGGATGGGAGGAAGGAAAAGAAAAGAGAAAGGAAAGGAAGGGAAGGAAAAGAAGGAGGGAGAAAGACAGACAGACAGACAGACAGACAGAAAGAAAGAAAGAAAGAAGGAAGGAAAGAAGGAAGGAAAGAAAGAAAGAAAAAGAAAGAAGAGAGAAGGAAAAGAGAAAGAAGAAAGGAAAGAAAGAAAGAAAGAAAGAAAGAAAGAAAGAAAGAAAGAAAGAAAGAAAGAAAGAAAGAAAGAAAGAAAAAGAAAAGAAGGAAAAAGATTATAAAGAATTGGTGCACTCTGTTATAGAGAATGGCAACTCTGAAATCTACAGTGTAGACTCAGGAGAGCTAGTGTTGTCAACTGCTAGAAGGCTGGAGATTAAAGTGAGCCCAAGGTGCAGCTACATTCCTTAGCACTCTGCTAAAGAATTTCTTTTTGCCAAGGAAATTGTGTTTTGTTGGTAGGGTATACTCAGTTGCATCTGTAACCCTTTTATTAGTGGTTTGTATGTTTTCTTGTTTGTGTTGAGATAGAGTCTCTCTAAATTGCCCAGGATAGACTTCAAGTTTCCATCCATCTGCCTCAGCTTCCCCCAGTCATAGAATTATAGGTTGTTATGGTTTGTGTCTGAATGTCTCCCCAAAGCCTCATGTACTCATGGGGCTGGCTTCTGGAGTTTATGATTGATTCATGTTCCAGTGTTTGAATTATGGATATGAGTGCTACACCTCCCCCTGGGGTGCGTAGTTTGCACAAAATTTAAGGGAGTGAAAGCAGCTTGGTGCTGCTTCTCCCTTTTGCTCTTGTTGATTTTTCTGTCTTCTGCCGCCATGATCAATTGCCCTCTGACATGTGACGCTCTGCCTTGGACCAGCAAGTATGGACTGAAGCCTTCATAGACTGTAAGCTAAATAAACCTTTTCTTCCTTAATTTTGGGTATCACACCTATTCTGTCGCAGCAATGAGAGAAAAGTAACTATAGACAGAATTTGGTACCAGAGAAGAGGGGTCATTGCTGCAACTGCACCTCATCATGTGGTTCAAGAGCCTTTAGAAATGGCTTGTGGGAAGTGTTTGCAAAGATTTCAAGATGTTGCCTGAAAGAGTAGAGCTTGAATGCCTTTGGCTGTTCTATATGGAGATTCTGGTCAGAGCTCAGAAGACCAGAAGCCTGGTAGAAATCCTTCAGGTAAAGACCAGGTACAGGAGGTTTCTACTGGGAAGAAGGATTGCACTGGCTGCTGGACTCCAGACAACATATATTACAATTTGGCAGAACATCTGTTGGCATTTTGCTCATACTCAGAGACTTTTCCTGAGACTGAGATTAAAGGTAGTGGACTGATTAATCTGGCAAAATAAATTTCAAGGCAGTCTAATGTTGGGGTAGTGGCATGGCTATTGTTGGGGGCTTTAAGCTAGACTTATGTTGAGAATCAAGAGCAAAGAACCCAGCAGGATGATATAAAATGCTGCGTTTGGCCAGAAAGGAAGCTCCAGTAAAGCTGTGCACTGCAAAGATAGAGCTGAGGAGATCTCCATTGCTGAGAAGGAACAAGAAAATGGAAAAGATGGCCTGAGGGCATCACAAGAAGCAAGTCTCCACTCTTTGCATCCTCAAAACTGCAAAGGTAAAAGACTTTGCTTTGAGAAGAAAGCCTCAGAGCACCATATTCTAGAATAGGACCAGTGGCTGAAACAGGTTCCAGAATGTTGGGGGCATAGAGAATTTGCTCCTCAGAATTGGATTCAGAGTGCCCAGCGATCCAGGTACACAACCCCTATGGCCAATAGAGGAGAAAGCTTGGCTACTGCTCTAGATGGTAGCAGACTTTTGCATCATCCACATGGCTCTGGTTTTAGGTGCATGCAGAATACAAGAGTTCTGAGGTTAATAAGGCTTCCACCTTGATTTCTGAAGGCCTAGGAAGCCAGGCAGTGTGTCCCTGAGAGGGCAGTGTGTGAAGCTGTGAGTTTGAAGCAAAATGTGCAGTGGAGTTGTCAAAAGTTTGAAAAGCCAGGAACGTGGATTGTATGAGGAAAGCTGCAAGGAGGGAGCAAAGTGGGCCCAAGAGCAAAGCTTTTGGAGCTGTAACCACTGGATGTGCCATAGGGGTAGAGTTATGAAAGCCCTTTGGAGCTCACAATGTGCCACAGATTGCTATGATACTGGACATGGAACTATAGGACATAATGTTAGCCCTGCTGGATTTTGGACTTGGTTTGGTCCCAATGCTCTGTTTGTACTTTTTGGAATGGTGATGTTTATTTCGTGTCTTTGAATATTGGAAGTGTGTAACTTTTCATTTGTACAGGGACTCACAGCTAAGAGTATGCCTTACATCTTGGAGGAGACTTGGGACTTGGACTCTTCAGCAATGCTGGAACTGTTAGGACTTTGGAAACTCTTAGAGATGGACTTTGCATAAAGGGATGTACATGAGTCTTTGGCAGGTCCAGGGGTGGAATGTTATGGTTTGTGTCTGAATGTCTCCCCAAAGCCTCGTGTACTCATAGGGCTGGCTTCTAGAGTTCATGATTGATTCATGGTCCAGTGTTGGAATTACAGGTGTGAGTGCTACACCCGCTCTGGGGTGTGTTGTTTGCATACAGTGTAAGAGAGGGAAAGAGGCTGCTTGCTACTGCTCCTCCCTTTTGCTCTTGTTGCCTTTTGCTGTCTTCCAACACCATGAACTTTTGTTGCCCTGTACCATGTGCCACTCTGCCTTGAAGCCAGCTGATTATGAACCTCCACAGACTGTAAGCTAAATAGACCTTTCCTTCCTTAATTTTGGGTATCAGGTGTTTCGTCTCAGCAACTAGAGAAAAGTAACCAAGACACAGGCTTGGGCTGCTATGCTGCTAGAACATGGTCTTTCTGTATATTCAGACTTCAAGTGATTAGATGAGAGCCACCGATATTCTGGAAAGTAATTTACTCAACGTTTACCAATTTAAGTTTTGATAATCCTCCAGAAGCACTTCCATGCTAACACATACAATTAACCTGGCAAGGTATAATTTTCATGAAATCCACATGTTAAATGTTCAGCAAAATAACCTTTAACAAGTGTATACTCATGTTGCCATCAGTACATTGGAGAACATTTCTGCCCTTCAGAATGTTTTTTCCTGCTCCTGTGCATTTACTTTCTATGCTAGGAAAACACTGACCTGGTTTTTATAACCAAGTTAGTCTTCTGTCTTCTATAACTATCTGTCAATGGCATATGAATATCTGTCCTCTTTGGCATACCATGTTTATTTCTATAAATTCATTCATGCTTTTGAATACTTTGATCATACCTTCCATTATTATATTAGGAAGTATTTCATCATATAGATACTGTATATACATACATATATATACATATATGTGTGTGTGTGTGTGTGTGTGTGTGTATAACACATTGTAGCTCATTTCTGAGATTCCATAATATCAATAAAGCTGCTACTAACTGCTGTTATTCAAGTAATTCTGTAAACATCAATTCTATCGCTTTTGCAAAGAATATCTAGTAGTGAACTTGTTGTAGCACAATGAGATAAGTATGTTTTAGCTTTGTAATAAACCGACTCGAGGTTTTCCATGTGATAACACCAGTATGTTTCTTGGCAGTGATTCCATTTCAATGGCTGTACATACTTACCAACATTTAGAATTGTCATTTAAAAACATTTTTAGCCATTCCCGAAAAGTGACATCTTGTATCTAATTGCATTTATCTGATAACTAATTATATAGAACACTTTAAAAATGTATTCTTTTGCAAGTTGTACATTTTGCAGAAGTTTCTGTTAAAGGTTTTAGCTCTTTTCATTGAGCTTTATTGAATTATCTCCAGGTCTGTGATTTATCTTTTCATTTTTTTAACAATTCCTTTTAATACATACACATTATTTTTCTGCTGTTGAAGTCCTATTTACCATTTTTATTAGTCTTTTTTGGCTCTCAGAAATATTTGCCTACCTTAATATCATAAAATTATTTTATTCTAGAAGTGAAATATTTTCAGCTTTTATATTTTTATCTATTGTCCATTTTGATTTTTAAAAACTTTATTGAAGTTCACTTGTTATACAATAAACTATGTATAATTTGGTGACCTGTGAAAACTATATCTACATAAAATCGTCACCATAATTGACATAATAAACATCAGTAAACATATTTTGATCATTGAAGAAACTGTCTAACAATGAAATTGTCTAAGAAGGCAGGTGTGACATCCTTATAAAGATCCAGGGGCCTCAGTTTAATTTAGGTTGCTTTCTTTCTTTTTCTCACAGTCCCAAGAAAACATTTCAGTATATATTTGCTATGACTTTTTTCCCCACCTGAGTCATGTATACATTCAAGTCCGATGTACTGTTTTGCTCTTTCAGTCCTGTATTTGAAACTCTCAAGTGAGGCCAGATAGTTTCATCCATCGCACTTCATTAGTCCCATATTACTTACGACCAGAAATTTTAAAAACCACCTAGCTTTCCAAGTGTTTAATAACTTTTTTCACACGTAGTAAAATATATGTTACAATGAAATTAAGTTTTAACCAGGGTAAATACACATTTATTGGTATCAACTCTCCTTTCTTTAGTGTGTACCCTTTACTACCCATCTCTGTAACTTTGTAATCATTCAGTACTGCGACTCTGTGGCCATCGGACAGTAATTCCGCATCTCCGGCTGGGTGTACTGGCGCGGGCCTGCGGTCTCAGCATGTGGAGAGCTCAGGCAAGAGCATCACAGCGAGTCTGAGGCCAGCCTGGGCTAGACAGCAAGTCCAAATCCATAGGGAAGCTCTGTCTCACAAAATAAGTAAGAATAGTAATTATTATTATTGTTATTATTCCCCTTCTAAGCACTGTAACCCACTCTTGTACTTTCGATGTATAATTACTTTTATACTGTCCTGTGAATTAGAAGTGGTAATAGATTATTTCCCATATGAGAACTAAGTCACTGTGACACTTTCGAACTGCAAATTTTACCCCAAAATGATATACTCAGATTTTGATCTGAATGGCATTGATCTATAGATCAATGTGAATAGAATTGAGAGATCAAAAATATTCAGAGTTCCAATCTTTGAACAAGATAAGCCTTACTTATTGAGCTCTTCTGATGGTTTTGCATTTTTCTTTACAGATACCATGAGCCCCTCTCAAATATCCCATGTTTTTTGTCTAATGTTATCATAAATGAATTTAAAAGTACTTCATTTTCAAATTATTGCTTCTGGGAAAAGTTTAACTTCAAGTATGTTTCCTTTGAGACCAAGGTAAAACATAATTCAAGATGTTGGGAAACGGGATCGTATATATGCCTGATCGTTTTTTACATATTTGGAGTAGCAATGACGTATTTCTTTAGCAAACACAAAAGATAGAAGGATAAAGTTGCATTTGTGCAGTGACATACTCAGCTATTACCAGGGCTGAAAAAGAACCCTGAGCTGCTGACTTCTGGCCCAGAATTTTCATGGATGGCAGTTATGAAAATACTACTTTAAGCAGTACTGATAATTCTGCAAACTGAAATATGATGTGTATTTGTAAACTGAAAGGACCAAATTATCTTCAGTTATACTTATGCATGAATACAACATTTCCTATTATAAATATTCCTAATACTTAAAGGGCATTCTGACACGAAGTTCATGGATAAATACAAAAATGCATTCAGAGGCCCTTTATAGCCAAGAGTGCTTTTAGTAACATTTGCGTTGAGGAGACCATTTTGATACTCATGTGCAGGACTAGTAAAATGTAATTTAATTAACTATGGTCTACTTGACCTTACCCAGAAGACTGCTTCTGAAATTCTCTATGAAAAAGTGAGATATTTTAATCTGCATTAGAAAATTTACCAGCAAATTTCTTATTTACCAATTGAATGACAATACTGTATTTTGAAACTTACCATTAATGGTCCATAATTATAAAGAGAACTTATCTGTCTCTGTGAAGGTTCAATAGAGGCTATTTAACTCCGGATTTTAGCTAGTACCAAGATATCTGGACAATAAAAATGGTTTCTTGGTTATCTTAAATTAAAAATAAAATCTCAGCTTACCATATAGTTCAAGTCTATGTAATACTCACAGCTTTGTGCTTAATTTAACCCCAGATCTTTCCCAAACATCTCTGCCTGAAGGTGGTTTTTGCTAAAAGTCCTGTAATAAGGAAGAGGCAGTGCTTGACTGTTCTATCTGGCTAAACAAGTGACTTCTGATGTTGGAGCCCAAGGAGAGAAAATATGTGTAGGCAGAGTGGAGAAGCAAAGATGAAAGCAGGAACATTCTTACCTCTTCGTTATGCTACATCTAAAAGTGCGTTACTTTCCGAGGCTTGCAGGTATTTAAAATGTCCTTTTATTTCTGAATGTTTCTGCATCTCGTTCTGAGCACCCTGGGCATTATTCACCATCTCAAGTTACACATTGTTTACCTAAACACTGTCCTCTGCCTTCATTGGCCCCGCTGCAATCCCTTGGGGACAGCCCTGTGCTACCTCACAATAGCATTCTCTCATGTACACAGCCCGCCACTGGGGAACAGAAAATACACATCCTGCCCAGAAGACTCCGATGAGATGCACTGCTGATGGTAACACAGTGTTTCTTCTGTGGGACTCAAAGGAGTAGCAAGTTAGATGCTCCAGGAAGAAAAATTAGGAGTCCTCTGCCTCTGAAAGACACAGTTGTCACTATTGACTCAGAATAAAGGAGGAAGTAACTATGTTAAATGTTACAGCAAAATCACACTTTCCTCCCCCCAAACAATCCTGTTAATCCCCTTTTACCTTCTGTTAACCTTTCCAAGACTTTTATAGAATTTTATTTAACATGTATTTCAAATTTCTATATGAAGATCTTAATTCAGAGTATAGATTTTCTTGACTTACCAGCTAAAAATGAGACTGGATAACAGCTTTGTTGAAGTTTAACTAACATATAATAAACCATACGTATTTGTAGCGTACCAACTGAAAAAAATTGACATATATACGCATGTGAAAACATCAGAACTATAAGCAAGCATCAGGCAGATCCATCATTTCTAAAGGTGGCCTGATGCATACGTATGTAATTATTTCTGCCCCTCTCCACATCTAGCATTCCCCAAGATGTGGCTTTTGTCACGGTAGATCATTCTGTATTGTATAAATGGAATAATATGTGAAGACTGCTTCTTTGTGTGAATTACTTCACAATGCATTTTTTTAAAGATCCACCATATTATTTTATTTTATTCTTATAATGCTAAGTGTAGTTTATACACATCACAATGTGCTTACCCAATCAGCTCTGATGGTTAGATTATTTCCAGTTTGGGGCTATTATGGTAGAGCTTTTATGGATATTCACGTGCAAGATTGTAAATGGACTTGCATTTTCACTTCTCTTTGGTTAATACCCAGGAATGAAATAGTTGGATCTAATGGTAAGTTTATGTTCTATTCTTTTTTTGTTTTTTATTTTAGCAAACTTCCCAGGTATTTCAAAAAGTTGCTATACAATTTCATATTCCTACAGCATTATACAACAGCTCTGATTCTTCCAGAATTTAGTTACTCCAGTAGATATATAGTGATATCTTGTTATGACTTCAGTATAAATTTCCCTAAACACTAATGATGTTGTGCAGTTTTCTTGTATTTATAAGCCATATGTGTAACGTTTTTATGAAATGAATTATCCAAATCTTTGCACATTTTTAAATAAGATTTTTGATGTCTTATTATTGAAGTTTGACAGTTCAATATAAATGCTGAACTTAAAGTGTACTTTAATGAATCTTTTCCAATCCAAGCCTTGTTTTATCAATTTTTTAAAATTTTCTCAATGTTTTCAAGGGGTAGATTTTTAATTTTGAGGAATTATTTTTTAGCATTGTTCATCAATGGGATATGTGTGTGATTTCATCTTACAAATCTACCAAATTATTATCACAGATGTTTCTCTAATGTTTAATCCTAGAAGCTTTATCTTTTGAAGAGTCTACATTGAGATCTACAAATCATGTTCAATTAATTTTTATATGTGGTTCACAGCACAGAACTGTTTTACATATAAGAATACAATTGTTTCTGCAACATTTTAAAAAACATAACCATTTTTCTTTACTAAATTACTTTATAAACATTGAGGAAATTCAGTTGGGTATATGACTGCTAGTGTATATTTAAATTCTCACTTCATTTCCATGTAGCTACTTATTTACCTTTTATATCATTAATGTATTTCCTTCATTACTCTAGCATTTTAAGGCTTTGAATTCAATACTAAGAGCTCTCTTCTTTTTCACTTTGTCTACTTTAGCTCTTTCAAATTTTTTTATTTAAAAGCCAACGATAAAAATAAAAACAGTACAGAGTTTTGAAACAAGATGACAGGAAATTAACAATGGGTATTATATTGCATATTGTTATCTTCAAATAGATGCTCAGATTACTAGATATGGGCATGTAAGATTGATCAAACAATGTAAGCATTAACTGTACCTTTCAGTGAACTATTAGAAATTAATAATACAATTATCTTAGCTATATTGTATTCTTTCTTTTCTCCTTTCCCCCACCACAGTTATTCTTTCATTTTTGGGCAGTTTCTTTCCCTTTTACAGTATCTATTGTACCTGTCAGGTTTAATTTACTCTTTCAGGTTCTTACCCTAGGGGGACAAAATGATACTTTCACATATGGGTCTAATTAATTTCATTTATGAATATGGTCTATGGTTGCATCCATTTACCAATAAAAGCTTTGAGTTTGTCTTTCTTTATAGCTGAGTAATACTCCACTGTATAAAAATACCACATCATTTTTATCCATTCCTCAGCTGATGGACATTTGGGTTGTTTCCAAGGCTTAGCTATTACAAATTGTGCTGCTCTAAACATGGTGCACATATGCTGCTGTAGTAGGGTGTTTTCAATTCTTCTGAGAAGGGGAATAGCTGGGTCAAATGGGATCTCTATTCCTAATTTTTGAAGAATCTCTACACTGATATTCGCAGTGATTCTACCATTCTAAAATTCCCACCAACAGTGGGGAAGAGTTCCTTTTTAAAATTAAATTCTGCTTTTGATTTCAATTAAAAGTATTCTGGAAATTTAACTGTGATTGCATTTTATACAGAAGCAAATTTGGGAATAATTAGATGTTTAAAAATTATATATGCTCTGCTCCATGAACATAGTTTGTCTCTTTTTATTTTTTTCTCAGTAAAGAATTATAATTCTTCTGTATATGCATTTTTCATAGTTTTGTGGGTCAAAATAAACTTTAGTATATCATGTATTTGGTACTGTTTGATTCTATTTTACATATTATTTTTTGACTTCCATTTCTTGTAACATAAAGAGTAAAAATAATCTTGCATCCTACAAAACTGCTAAAGTCACTTATTAATAGCCCAGATTGTTGAAAGATTTCAATGGATTTCCTTAGTAGATAATTACCTTGCCTGCAGTTGAAGACATGTATTTATTCATTTCCTGTCTGGATGCCTTTTATTTCTTTTCCTTATGTGAATAAAATTACTAGTATAATATTGCACAGAACAGGAGACAGTGGACATTCCTTGTTTTATTTCTAATATTAAGGGGATGTGTTGGTAAGCTTTTGTCTCATTGCTGAGATGAAATATCCAACATTCAATATGAAGGGAAGAAAGTTGCATATAGCCCACAGTTTGTGGAGGTTTCAGTCCATACTCAGCTGGCTCCACTGCAGCGTGGCCTGGAACAGTGGCAACAGTTCTAGGTAGCAGAAAATAGCAAAAGCAGCAAGAGCAAAAGAGAGAGCAAGCCTCTCTTATCCCTTATATTGTAAGCAGGTTACCTTCCTGCACCATAGGTGCAGCACTCACACCATCTTCCTGCCCTCCTCTTGCATAAGCTCAGGATGTTTACAAAGTGAGCACTGTGGCCCCTGCTGAGTCACTTAGTTAATCTTCTAAACTCCTCAAACTGACACAATGTATCGACCATTACAAGGGCATTACAATTTATTTTTTCTTCCCAGCTTCACTCCTGTACTCAGTGACTGTCTCCTCCACCCTTCCTTCCCGCGGACCTTTCCCAGACTGTGGCGCCCGCCATCCTTTTGAGTATTTCCTAAAATCTCTGCCTGGTAAACATTTCCCTTTACTCTTACTGAGACATCTTGATTCTTCTTTTTCTGAGATAAGAGACAGCGAGCCTGGAAACTCATTCTACAAAACAGTGGGTTAGATTCCTTACTTTAGACTCAGGGACCTTCTCAGACCCAGCCTAGTGACAATCTCAAGCTTTGATTTGGATCTTCTAAAACTTTATCCCTTATCTCTTCTTAGCATTTTGAATATATGAACTAGAATTATGAATGACTTTTAAATATTTCTCTGATAGTTTTAACGTTGAACAAATGTTAGGTTTTCTTTTATTTTTTTTTGGTTTTTTTTTTTTTTTAGGTTTTCTTTTAATCGGCTCCTTGTTTCCCTCACCATTCGCCTCCCTTCAACCCGAAGCTGAGCAGCACCCCAGAGCCAATCCCTTGAGCTTTGTCCTTAGGCTTACTGCTGGAGGCAGAGATAAGAAAGACAAAGGGGACCTCCCCCAGGCATACACTAGAAAACTGTGACATTCCAAACCAGGATGCATGTGTACCAGACCTGCGGGTCTGACCTGCCGTAACCTTTCTTCATGTGGAACTCACTGAAGGTTCATGTTTGTGGACTGCATAACATACATTCATTTAAAACAGTAAATTACCGGAAGGAACATGAGCAATAGAGACAGCTGATATGATTCAACACACTGTCAATCATACTGTCAGTCCTGCTCGGGAAGAATCAGTAAGTGGGAGGCAGCGTTTTAAATCCCTAAATCTCACTCCTTCACCGCGCCTTCCATTCTCCTGTCCGAAAGCACAAGCTCGCTTGCTCTGAACTTTGTGTGACATAAATTAAGCTTTGTGCTTTTCCTCACTGTCAAGTGCCATGTCCAATTATTTGTTCACCATACACAAGCACCTAGTGAACAATATGAGACCTAATCACCATGGCAACAATTCCACGGCTTTGTCTTCCCTTCTCTGCACTGCTGATAATCTGTAAATAGATGCCTCCATTTTGAAATTTGCCTTGCACGCACATTTCTTTATCTATACAAATGTTGGGGTTTGGGGGCTCAGATAAGTTCCCTGGAAAAAGTCTGACTCTTCTTCTGTTGTTTCTTTAATTCATAGTTATACTTGGAGCAATAATTCTTCCGTAGTACACAGGTAAAATCTCTTCCTGTGTTGCACTACCTGGATTATGGATTCATGTGCTGTGGAGATTGCGTTTCTAGCCATAAATTTTTTCTAAGACCCACTCACTCTAATTACTGTTGGTATTTCCTCAACTTCAGGCACTGCTTTCCAGGCAGATCTCTGAGTTCTCTGGGTGCCAAGTGACTCTATTTTCAGGTACTCTGTTCCCTGAAATCTTACGGCCACGCTTCTTCTGATTCTTAGCTTTGAGTCCATGGCCAAATACCCCAAATTCCAGTCTCCTCCTCAATGTGTTATGTCTGAAAAGTCTTTTAAGGCAGAAAACTAGGAAAAATTATAACTCATTTCTTTTGCTTCATTCATGTCAGGGACAATTATCCTTCCTTAGTCAATATCCTGTATATTAAACATTTTTTTTCAGCTTCTTTGTTTGATATGGTTTGGTTTGGTTCTTCTAATTTTTTCTGGTGACAAAGCCAAGTTGAAAATCTAAGAAATTCTGCTTAAGAAACATAATTTGTCAGTTGTTTTATTGCCGTTGTAATGAATTATGCCAAACTTAGTGAGTTAAAAACCACATGAGTTTTTTCTTTCAACATTTCTGATGCTAAGCTCTTGGCTAGGCTGCTTTTCCAGAGGCGTAAGAGGAGAATGTTCTCTCGCCTTTTCCAGTATCCCATCCCTCTTCAGCCCTTTATCGTCTTCTGGGTGAATCGCTCCCTCCGGTTCCTTTATCCCATCTCCTTTTCCTGGCTTTGTTGTGCTTTCCTCCTCTCCGGCTCACTCAGATAATTCAGTGTGTCCTTTGTATCTCAAGATTCTTAAACATATCTACAGAGTACTTTTCCTGTGTTGAGTAATTTTCGGGGATGCATCATTGAGGGCCTATTATTCACACATTGCGAACTCATTCCAAGAAAATTGCATACTTAAGAAGCACATACTTTACAACCATATATGCTGCATCATTTTTGTGAGTAGTAACTTGTGGATTGTTGTTGTTACTGCTGTTCATTTGTTAAAATATTCGTTTAATGTTTATTGTGTAGTAAGTATTACTAACTATAAGATTATAAATATCTCTGCAATATACTTGAATAAATTTGCATACTACTATGTTTATATAATGTAATTATAAGGCAAATTATTTTAATAATTTAAAAAAATCGATGTCAGTGAAAGTTATAAACGATCCTATAATTTTACCTCTTTTTTATTTTAAAGAGAATTGTTAAAAAGAACAATAGCAAAATGCCAACAACATAGACAAAAACAACAAAGCAAAAACCATGAGGATGACACAGGGTCTGAGAACAAAACGATAGGGATTAACAGCGGTTGTTATATTAAATACTTTTATCTTCATCGAAGTTGGTCAGATTATCAGATGTAAGAATGCAAAATTAATCAAATCATTAGACAATAAAAAATAAAAACAAAAAATTATAAACAGTACAGAATTTCACTAAACAATGATAGGAACTCAACAGTGGTTGTTATGTTCCATATTGTCTTCAAATTAGTTGTTCAGATTGCCAGCTATAAGCATGCAAAACTGATCAAAAAAGAATTAATTGCTTTTCACTAAGCCATTAGACATCAGCAGTACAGTTATCCCGGCTATCATTCTGCACACATATTTATATTTTCCCTCCCTTCTTTCCTTCCTTCTGTCTTTTCCCTCATCCCAGTTGTTTCCTCTTTTGAGTGATTTCTTTCCCTTTCCCAACATCTATTGTACATTGTTGTCTCCCTATTGTAAGAACATATGCTATATTGTGTTAATGACATTCACTGCTATTTTACTTAAAATTACAAATGAATTTGAGATATTTTCATTCAATTTATAAATTTTCTTTTTATGGTAGTTCTTTTACCTATGAATTTTCTCAAGCATAGATTGTGTGTGTGTGTGTGTGTGTGTGTGTGTGTGTGTGTCTGTGGCTTTTTTTCCAGATAGCATCATAGTTAATTTTCTCACTACTGAGACATAAAACCCAACAACTACAGCATTATTTTGGCTCACATTGTGTAGAGATTTCAGTCCCTCCCTGGCTGGCTGTAAGGCAGGGCAGCATAGGAGACGGATGTGGCAGAGGAGAAATAGTTCATAGCAGGCTAGACAGAAGACAGCAAGCAGCAGCAGAAAGCAGTGAGCCTGCCTTTCCCTTTTGTCCCATCAAGGCTATAAACCTTTTGAGCAGTGCCATCCACACCTAGGGTGCAGTTCCTGTTTTTAATAAATCTATCCAGTCACATCCAGAACTATGCTAATTCCAATTTTGTGGACTAATTTGGTACCACATATTTTTAACGCTAGTGTATCATCCATCTTAGATGCAGCAAACTCAGAAAACCCTATGAGCACAAGAGGTTTTGGGAGGACATCTAGATACAATCCATCACAGACAGTGTCTTACTATAGTCCAGGCTAGCCTTAAACTCACTATGTAGCCCAGGCCAGCCTCAAACTTGAGGTAATCTTCCTGTCTCAGCTACCTAAGTGCTAGGATTATAGGGAAGCACCACTACACCCAACTTTCTCAAGTATAGATTAGTTTAAATTAACTCAAATCAGATATTTGAGGAAAAGAGTATTAGAAATGGCTATATAAATAAACTTCAATTAGCCGTTTACCTTTTCACTGTGATAAAATTTCAGTATAATTTATAAAGTTCTATTTTGATATTGCATGACATTTCTTTATAGCATCATGGTCAACATCAGTGATTAGAGTTGGAAAGACTTACCTTTAAAGCTCTTCAACTTGTGACAAGTATCTTTACCTTTGCATATTAATTTTCCTAGATTTTGTAACATTATCTATCTCATAGGGTTAAGATTAAATGAAGTAATATGAGTAACAGTTTTGGTAATTCAGGTACACAGAGCTAAATATTTAGCATTTAGTGACATGCAGTTAGGACATAAAACTATCTGTCATTGACAGAACATCTGGTCTTAAAATACTACACATTTATAAAGAGAAAGAAAATAGAGCATTTTTGTTCCATAATTATAGATGGTTCATGTACTCATATTCCGATGGAGGTAATCTTATTCTTTCAAACAAGGTTAAATTTGGAAAACTCTAGAAAATAACTGACATTTTTAACATGACATTCTTTAGTATGCCACATGTATCAGATTGAATAGGAGTACAATTTATTAAGTTTTTTTTTTACATTTTAAATTTCTGCTCAACACTGTAAATGTATTTAGATACATACCTTAAAATAAACTACCTCTCCTGGATATTTTCTAAAAGAAATCAAATACTAGCTTCTCTAAACCTCAACGTGTGCATATCATTTTTGTGTACTTGTTTATCTAAGGTCAAACATATTATAAACATAAAAGAATGTAATTATAATTATCTTACATGTGGATGATACAAAGATCTAAATTTAATGAAAAAAGTTTATACAGCAACTTTTAAAATTGAAATTATTTAAAAAATGAATTAGAAATCTCACTCACAATGAAAACATATTCCAAATGTTAGCAAATGACATCTGTAAAGCAGTGAAACACTATCTTTTTGAGAGTTTATAAAAGAAATGCACAATGATAGCAATTCAAAAGACAACAGGGTAATTTAAGTTTCAGTAAGTATGATGTAAAAATTACTTCTAAACTGTTCTTAAAGCCATCACAAAATTATTCCTTGTCGTAAAATAAAAGACATTAAGATTTCTAATAAACTGCATCAGGCTATGATGGAAAAAATAAATCAGAGAATAAAAGAAAGACAAAACTTCAAACTTTTATTTCTCTTAACCCTTGCCTTGTTCTTTTAAAGATGCCTCTGTCACTGCTCACATAGATAAATGAGATTGCCCACCATCAACTTATATACTACATATATTTATCTCATTGAAACAGGTTCACCTCCTCTTTTTCTTGTTTCCAGCAACACATTGCATTAATATAGTACTCAGCAATATTAGCCACAACTCTTGCCAAGGACCTTATTGATTCATTCATTCCTCAAGTATTCATTAGAAACCACCTGTATTTCAGCACTGCTTAGAAGCCACAGTTATAGCTATAAAGACATCTGACCTTCTTTTGATGTAGAGATTACTCTCTTGCATTAGATAAGGACCCTACAAAGTAAGATTATGCAACATGTGAATTATATTACATGGCTATGTAATTATATTACATAGGAATGCAATTACATTACATGTAAATGTAATGCATGCTGTGACCATGGAGGGCATAGGCAGGAGCAGGAATGTTACTTTATATGTGAGTCAGAAATGATATGTGACTCGTTTAGTCTACTTGATTATATTCCCTTGTTTTTCTATCATAAAAAGATAAACATATTTTATTTGTTTTTATACATTTTTAACAGGAATGTGTTATCTCTGGTCCCTGACTTAAGATTTTGCTGACTTAAGAATGGTATAGGTAAATGGATGCAACTCGAGATCATGCTCATAGATAAACCAGACGGACATGTGGAAACATATTGTCTGCCCAATGTGAGAAGCTGAAAGTGTAGAAAAGATGTAAAATGTACAATAGACATTGTAATATGGGAAGAAACTTCAAAAAGAAAGAGAAACTGGGATGTGTGTATATATATTATACATAATATATGATATATGATATATGATATATGATATAATAATATACAATATATAATATGTATAATATATATAATATATACACATATATATATATATTATATACACACATATGATAGCTAAGATAGTAATACTACTAATTTCTCAGTTCATTGAAAAGAAGGGTTTGTGCTAATATTGTTTGGATAATTAAATGCCAATATCTTGTATTCTGAGTAACTACTTTAAGGATAATAGTACGCAGTGTATTAATCATTGTTACCACCTATTATCTTGTTTTAAATTTTGGGATTTTTTTTCTCTTTAAAAAAGGAGTTGATGCTATCCATGAACCTTTGTAAATATTTAATTCAAGAGTTGTTATTTTAAAGTGATTTTCATATATTTGGTAGAAAAAATGAAGGCAGGTTAAGAGAAGGGGATGTAAAAAGAAGTAAGATGTGCATGTATATGTGCTCCTGCACAGGATTAATATAATCATTATGTACTCAAACATGTACTAATATGAAAATTAAAAAGAAAAACACTATGCACCATACAGATGATAATAAGTCTACTTTTTTCTTTTTTAAAACTGGGGATGCAATCCAGGGTTTTCACACCAAACTGCATTGTCAGTCCCTGTTTATTTTACTTTATTTATATAGGATCTCTTTAAATCACTAGATTTCTAAGGGTGGGCTCCATATTTTGATCCTTCTGCCTCAGCCCCCTAGAATGCTGGGATCATGCTAGGTTAATTGTTTTCTTTATAAGAAGGCAAAGAAAAAAATCCATGAAAAGGAGATACTAAATGAATTTACATAATTACTTCTACTACATATTTATTTCTTATTATTTACATTTTTGCCATAATAATCAATTAATTGGCACAAAATTTCAATGTCACCTAATGTTTTCTTACTAGATTTTGGGTTCTAGAGTCCCCTTTTGCAGGTGGTTTCTAGGTTTGTTCTGTCTTCAACAAAGAATTGGTTAAGACAAATGAAAGGGTAGCAGATTTTACTAAAGGTAGAAAAAGAAACTGGCTCTGCAGAGCTAAGTTAAAATACGAAAAGAATGAAGGTGGTCCCGGGGTGTAATGGATAATGCGTCCAACTATGGATCAGAAAATATGAAAAGAAGTACACCCTGCAGCACGAGGGCGGACACCACGTAAGGTGAAACACAGTGGCAAAAATTCGGTGTGGACCAGAAAAGATAAACACAAATCCGCCCTTCTTCTTCCGCTTCCAATATTTAAGAAAGTAGTAGTGAGAGTGAGGGTGGCGACAAAGGAAAGAAAATAGCAACGAAGAAGGAACAGAAGAAAACCAAGAGCTTAGGAAGCAGCAACAGTTCTGAAGAGAAGTCTAAGAAGAGAAAGCTTTATGAAGACTCCTTGAGCAGACACAGTAACAAGGAAAAAGCCAAGGAGATGCAATGGTTTAGGAGACTACAGAGTTGTGGGGACATCAGAACCTGTCGGAGCTGCTCTGATTCCAAGCAGAAGTCCAGAAGCCACTGTCAGAGAACAGAGAGGAGGGAGCTGAAGGAAATGCGGGAGCAGCAGGAGCAGAACCAGGGAGGAGAGAAGAAGCCAGGGCAGGAGTCTTGCTAGTTACAGGCACAGGGAAGTGCCCCCGGGAAGAGCGGAACGGAAGCCACCGGGAGCCGCGATTCGGGAAGGTGCCGAGGAGGAAGGTCACACAGAGGCACTCCGGAGCCGGGCAGTGCAGGTCAGGGAGACGAAGCAGAAGCAGGGACAGAATAGAGAGCGTGTGTGACAGTTACTTCCAAATAAAAACGTCTTCACTTTCTTATTGTGCATGTATAGCAAGAGCTGACATATGTACTACCAACTTTCTGATAAAAATCTATTTTTATTTATAAAGAAATATGTATTTGTCATTTCAGAAATGTCCTCAACACTGTTTGGTTCAACTTCTTTACCAGTGGCTTCTAAGAATTTACAGGATTTCTCCAGTATTATTTCTGGACTTGGTTAGAAACCACTGCCCCCAGGGTTTGATTTGGTATTTTGATGGTTTCCCAGGTATAAATCAGAGCAAAAATGTCACAATTGTTCTCTGGCCCATTGCCACTGTGATACATTATTGATTTCAATACATCTATAATTTCACAGCTGTTAAAATGAAAAGCAAATCAGTGTCTTATGATTAATAAAACAGTAGCAGTGAGCATATTCAGATATCAATTCAATAAGAGGTTTGATTTAAGTTTTTATTAAGTATAGTCATGTGTTAAAGTCAGAGACAAAATTTTATGTTAATATACTAGGTTTTTAGAAATAAAAAACAGTTCAGGGACTGAGGATGTAGCTTAGTGGGAGAATGTTTGCCTAGTGTCTGTTTGACCCTGAGCCCAATCCCTTGCATGCTAAATATACAAGTGCAGAAATATACTTACTTTAGAATCAAAATGAAATTTCCATATATTTTAGCTCTTCTTTAAGTTAATATAGTGTTCACCTTAATGCCTACATGTGAAATGCCAGAGTACTTATTTGTCCTAATGTAATGTAACATTATTGGAAGGAACATTTTATTGTAAAATGTACAACTTTTCTCCCCTACCCCCAATTTTTAAAAAAGCTTTAGGAAACCAGCTCTTCCTGGGAATTGTTATAGTTAACAGCATGGAAACCTAAGGTAAGGTTCCTTGTCATAAGATATTTTAGCTTGTGCATCCCTGGCAGTGTTGAAGAAGGACAAGATAATGAAGTGTGAAATCAAAGGTGATGACAACTGTATTTACTAAGACTGCTTCCTTTTTTTTTTTTTTTTTTAATTTGGAGACAGGGTCTCACTATGCAGTTCAGGATGGCCTTGAGCTCACTTTGTAGCCCAGCCTGCTCTCGAACTCGCAGTGATCCTCCTGCCTCAGCCTCCCCAGTGCTGGGATCACAAATGTGTGCCACCACACCAGCCTTCCTTGTTGTTTTGACCCTCAGAGAAAATAGGTGTGCACAGCAATTCCCATAGCCACAGTCCAACATCTCTGCTGCTTACTCCTGCCTCAGTTTTATAAAAAATACTTCTGGAAATTCCATCTCATGTGTGTTTTAAAGGGGGAAATATGATCTATTTGTAAGGATCATTTCAACATGGCTCTGAAATTTCTGCTCAGAGAAAAATAAAATAAGTGGAAGAATTTGTTATCCACCCATGTCCTAGATGCGGGGCACAATAAACTGCTTCAGAGTGCAAACAGGAAGAGTTTGCTCAACTAAGCTGGGAAGAGCAGAAGGGAGAGGAGAGAGGAGGCGTGGCGGTGGGAGGGGCGATGCTCCAGATACTAAGGTCAGAACTGCTAACAGGAAGGAAGCAAAAACTGTCAAGAAACTCAAACATTGTCTTTTCCTCGTCTTTCTATTCTATCTTCATTATTACACTTGTGTGTCTGTGAAGGTACTGTATCCTAGATACTAGTTACAGTTAAAGAATGGCAAAAATTCTACTTTTAATTTAAAAATCAGAAATGAGGGAGTCACACGTTTAGAGCTACCTTAGTTTTCGCACAGTTAGCACTGCTGCTGTTCTGCCGTGCATGCCTGCTCCTTCCACTTTCTTTCACATGGCTACTAATCATCATTTGTTTCTTAATGTAATACGTCAAAAATTTAAGACGCAACTTTGACTTCCTTGTCTCTGTGAAGCTACATAACCATTCTAAGGTCTGTGATCTCGACGCTCTGGGAGTGTTGCAGATCTGAGCATTTCTTTTCGTGTCCCTTTCACCACACTAGTCCAAACCTTCCTCCTTGTGTTACTGCAGTATTCCATTAAGAGTGTTCAAGCTGGGCCAGGGATATAGCTGGGGATATAGCTCGGTGGCATAAGCGCCTGCCTGGCAAGTGTAAGGTCTTGAGTTTGATTTTCAAAAGAAAGTTCACCCTTTCACCCCTTGTTTTATTTTATTCTGTTCTCAGTACACCACACAGGAGCATATTAATCAAATACTCTGCTTAAAATTCAAAACTGCTTTCCATTTTACACGAAATGGAATTCAAAACCTGTAACAATCTAATGATCCTGTACCCAGCTTTCATTGCTAACTACTACTTCAATTTTTGTGTGCACTTTTGGATCATTTTGCCATAGGATTTACTACCACCTAATAGTTTTACATGTTATCCTACAATACAAATTCCACAGGGCAAGATTTTGGGCTTTGTTTTTTTTCTCTGTTGCATTTTCATTATGCAACATACTGTGTGGTGCATGGCAAACACCTGATCTTCAGTGAACACAGCAATTTCGTTTTGTCAAGCTAAGTATATTATTTCCTTGGAAGCACCTATCAGAAGTATAAGATGCTTGGTGAGCATACGAAGCAGAAGAGCCAGTATTTTTTTTTCTGCTGAAGAGAATAAATGGAGTATTACTCAGCTATAAAAAGATGAATACGAGGCTTTTATAGGTAAATGGATGCAACTAGAGACCATACTCATAAGTGAAATAAATTAGGCGCACATGTGTAAGAATTGCCAGCATTTGCATGTTCACTGTTATGATCACCCAGTGTATCTGTTTCCGTGAATGTATAATACGCATCACTGAGAATCAAGTATGAGCCTTTGAGTCACCCTTTTACTTCCCTGAAAGTGTTTCCTTGATTTTATTTAATCTTCATTGTTCAAATTTATAATTATGCAAGTATTATATTATTACATGGGTCTATTAAAATATCAGGAAGTTAGATTTGATGTTTAAGACAGTTTTGACATTCTTTTTCTTTTTTCACCATCCTTGGCTGAATCTAGTGTATCCTTCTAGCAAAATCTAATATATATGTGTATATATACATATACACATATATATGCATATATATATAAATAAATGCATGCTAAAAGATGTGTAAAACTTTATATAATACCATAGTGTGCATATAATTTTGGATTTTCTTCACTGAACTACATTTTCAAACTATCTTTGCTAATTCATATGGGTCTGGCTTGTTTTCCTATAGCTGATGCCTGCATAGTGTTACAGGAAGTGAGCAGAGTAGACATAACCATGTTAATAACAGTGGATTCATTTTGTTCAATTTTAGAATTTTGTTAGCTTCATAAAACACTTTCATGTATGTCCAAATGCATATATACATTTACTTTCTCAATCTGAGATACTTAGGTAGAATTATTGATGCATAATGTTTGCATTGCACTGTTATCAGTACAATATTGCTAAATTCTTAATACCCCATCAGCAATGAAACAGAGTATAATTTTCTCACTATTAGTCAATACATTATTGGCATATTAACTTTTTTTTAATGTGATGGGTAAAAATAACCAAAAATATTATTTTAATGAATTTATATTCTAAGATTTCCTACTAATACATTTTCATATGTGTGGAGGATATCTTGGAATTTCCTTTGCAATAAGCACTTATAATTTTTGATGATTTTATTTTACTTGTATCTTCATGTTTTATCAAACTATATATATTTCATCATCTACAGCATCTCTTAAGATTACTTTCCTCCTTTGTGTCAAAATATTTTCATTTGGTTGTCAAATTCATTGATGTGTTGACACATGCATATGTGAGAGAAACTTTCACAGTGAAGGGGAGGGTGGTGCATGAAAGTGGGACACTGATCAGAGTGAGTGGGAGAGCTTGGGTGTGAAATATTTCTGAGCTTTTATTGTGGATGTGGTCTGATGGGGTTCTGCTTCTCAGTCTATGTAGATTTTCAATGTATTAAATAATTCCCAGAGTTTTTAAAGCCTCCTTGCCTTCAAAATCCTGATTATATATCATTCTTCATTTTTCCAAACTTTCACTCCTCGCACCCTTTGTTCTGTATCTTGATGCCCTCATTTCAGGGAACATCTAGGTCTACAGCTATTTTTCTCGCTGTATCTATTAGGACACTTAGTCTCTTATTTGTGTTGCCAGACACATAAAACTGCACTTAAGAAATCTGCCTTGAGTGTTCTTAGAACAAATAGGTTTTGCCTCATTTGTTATAATATATTTTGAATTGATCATTGAAAGAACTAGCCGAGCAAAGACAGAGAAGAGCAACAAAAGGCTTCAAACAGAAATTAAGATAGTTGCTCTGTGCCTTACTGAGTATTTAACTTCAGCAGATAAAGAACTTCTTCCTACATTTAAAAGATTTGCATTTCTATGTACAGCGAGTACAGTGATACTTTTTCCTTCTCATTTCTGTCTCATCATGTTATTAATTGTCTGAAAATTGTCTATGTGACCTCTGCTCTTCATGCGACCACTTAAATCAGTGTCTTTAAGGTCACAAAACTGTGCTTTAATTGTAACCCATTGAAGTACAAAGGGTACATCTTGTAGTTCCCTTTATTCAGTGTCTATGACAGTATTATGGTGGTGAGGATTTTCTTTGATTCCCACTTCTTCAGATTAAATAGAAGTTATTAGATTGACAGAAATTTCTCTTCTGCTGTGATGTACACAAATACCAATGCCTCTATTTTACCAGAAAATATTCAAAACCCATCATGCTTTCAAACGTGACTGCTGTCTTTGTGAATTTAATACTAACATAATGGGTGAGGATGTCAGAGACTGGACTTCATGAACATCAAATAGCTTTATCCAATATTTATTAATATATTGCATTGGGATTTTCATGGTGGTATTTACCTACCAAACTGACCTAAAAACAATATTTGTCCTATTTTAAAATCCAAAATACAATATAAGTGAAATTTAAACAATTCTTTTTTTTAGGAGCATTATAAAATGTATTTCTATATCTTTGGATTTGAGCTATCTTAAAAATATTAAAAGCACATTTTTCTTTCTGTTCCAAACTGTGAGTTATTCAGATATAAAGGAACAAGTTCTTTATATTTAATACAAATAATTTCTATTAGTAGAATGCATAATCTTCATTGGAATGAAACCTATGCATATTAAATTTTCATAATACGATATAGATGGGAACCATGCTAGGAAAGGTACAAAGAGGTTTATCATTTCATCTCTATCCCACATTTCTTTTATCTACATTAAAGGAACTTTTCCAACACCTATTCCCTGCCTGAGCCCGTGAGCCATAAAAAAGAACAAATTTCATTGTATCAAGAAGTCTAGCTACATTTACACTCATCAGCACTGAAGATATGACTTAGAGCATTGGATTTCAGAGTTCAGAACGGTTATGGTTGATACATTGTGTCAACTTGGGGAGTCCAGAGGTTTGGCTGAGTGACTCAGCAGGAAGCCAAACTTACTTGCTTACTTTGTACACATCCTGAGCCTGTGGAAGAGGAGGGCATGGAGATTGTGTGAGAGCTGCATGCCTCCTGGGTGGGGGTAGGCTGTTTACAATGTAAGGGAAGGAAAGAGGCTGCTTGCAGCCCTTCCTCCCTTTTGCTGGTTGTTTTTGCTGTGCTCTGCTGCCGTGAACATTTTGCCCTCTGCCATGTGCAACTCTCCCTCTGATCCAGCCAAGTATAGGCTGAAATCTCCACAAACTGTAAGCTAAATAAACCTTTCCTTCCTTCCTTTTGGGCATTGGGTATTTTGTCTCAGCAATGAGAATAAAGTACCCAAGACAAGTACATATCAGAGTCACCTTGAAGGCTTAACACGCAGATTTCTGGTCACCACAACTGAGTTACTCATTCACTTGGCTGAGGTGTCGGTGTGAGAATTTTCATTTTTGGTGCATTCTAATGTGTTGCTGCTCTTACAGACTCAGGGATCATACTTTGAGAGTCACTGGCTTAAAGAAGTTCTGAGATTGTGCAAGATCAATAAAATCAATATTATTTAAAATATGGAATTAGAAAATCTTATCTTGCTGTAATAGTGATGAAACTCGGTTGGGGGTAGGGTAAAGTGGTCATCATGAATGTCTGGGATTCGATCTTGCATTGGTTACTTTTGTCTTATTGCTGAGACAAAATACCCCATGCCCCAAATTAAGGAAGAAAAGGTTTATTTAGCTCACAGTTTGTAGAGATTTCAGTCTATAATCAGCTGGCTCCAAGGCAGGGTGGCACACACAAGGGCAACACTTCAGGGGGACAGAAGACAGCAGAAGCAGTAATTTGCTAAAAGGGCAGGGGAAGCAAGCTTTCCTCTCTTATATTGCACCCATGCCCACACCATCTCTGGGCCCTCCTCTTGCACAGGCTCAGGAGGAACACAAATTGAGAACCCTGGTCCCCTGATCAGTCACTTAGTTAAGCTTCTAAACTTCTCAAATTGTTACACTAAAGAACAACCCAGAGCAGGAAGGGCATGTCCTTTTCACCCCAGAATGTAGAAATGGGCAATCTCTTAGTCAAGCCTCTAGACTTCTCAAGTTGACACAATGTATCAACCATAACAGATCTAAAATGGCCCCAAAGTCTCATGTCTTGGGAGGGTGATTGGATAATGAGAGTGTTCTTTCTACTCAGGAGAGAATTCATCCACCAATGAGTACAGTACCTCAATGTGCCATCAGGAGACTCAGCCTGGTTAGAGGTGGGTCTCTGGCAGTATGACCTGGAAAGGGATGTTCTCATCCTCTCTCTGCTTCCCGGCTTCAGTAGGTTAAGCATCTTTCCTGCTGCTGTGCTCCTTTATTGTCCCGTTTCTGTCTTGGAGACTGCCAACCATGGACTGAAATCAGAGCCAACATAATCCTCTCCTCCTTTAAGTTGTGTCAGGTATTGGGTCTTAGCAAGAGTACAGTGCCTAAGACAATGGGTAATGAACGAATAAGGCATTTTACAGAGAAAAGTTAATCAGTCAGTCGCCAGGCAAATAAAATGCAAATAGCAAGGATGCACTGATAAGGGGGAAAAAAATCAGAAAAAAGAAATGGAGGAAGCAGTTGTTTGGCAATTTTCTAATTTTCTAATTCTGACTATTTACGAATGTCTGGGTGCAATTCTGACTGGAGGATTGAAGGATACTCTTTTGTAACTTTGTAATGATGCCATGGTGTTTTGTTTAGGGCATCAGGTTTCCAGAAAGTAAAGATCCTTATTTGGGCTGGGGATATAGCACAGTGGTGCAGTATCTGCCTGGCAATCATGAGGTCCTGAGTTTGATTGCCGGTGTTCACCAAAAACAAACAAGCCAAAACGAGATACTAATTAAGAAAATGACTGCTAAATGGAAAAGAAAGATTATGTTTTCCAAATTAGTGTGATATACAAAACGGAGTTACGTATATATTTAACAATAATGCAGTCTTCTCTAGTTCTTACCCAGCTAAAGCAGAACGCAAAAACTCTTCACTGACCAACCTGTCTATAATAGACAATGGCATTATAATATACATCATATATTTAGGGTCTTTCTTTTTCTCTAGGATGAGAATAAGAAACTTTGCTGGTTTACTACTGCATCCAGCCCTTCCTACATACATGACACAGTAATAGATTGGCAAGTGAATAATACAATTATGAATAAAAAGTAACAAGTTTTATTGACAATGTTGGCTAAGGATACTGGCTGGTTTTTGTGCTACCCAGGTCTTAGAGAACTCGTCCTATTGTAGAGACCTTAGAAACTGAAAATACGATTAGTTCTCGCAGAGTTTCTAAGGTCTCTAAATGAAATCAAAAGTTGTTTTGCAGCAGGTTACAGGAGGGGAAAATAGTCAGGCCACAGCGTCCGTGGACACTGATCGCAGGATGTAGCTGTGTCAGCGATCACATAGAGAGAAATCAACAAGGTAGCAAAAGCTATGGTAGAAAATATATTAGAAGATTAATCTGTACATCAGCCATTTACACAATCTCAGTCACTAATGACAGCTTTTGTTCTCATCCTCACATTTGGGAGCTGGCCGCTGTACCTCAGCTGCATGTTTCAGGTCTGCATGTGTGCTGCAGGCAGTTCTGTTCTGTGCATATTCACTTTAAGGCCCAAAGAGGAGGGACAGAAGCCAGGTGGGGCATGAGTACTTTCCGGTAGTGGTCAGAAGCTCCACTAAAGTATTGGCAGAACTTTGTGGTATTTCTGAAAATCTAAACTCTCTGATGTGCTTATTGTTTCTCAGACTCTCCTCCTAGGCTAGGGGTCGAAGGAAATCATATGATCATCTGTCACATCTGTACAATGCGGGCATTCTTGCTATGTGGAGATCAGAGGTTTTTTCTTTTTTTGCGTTACTGCGGATTGAGCCTAGAACCTCCTTTCTGAGCTATATCCCCAGTCATTTTTTTGTTTTATTATTTTTTAAAATTTTGACACAGGGTCTCACCAACCGACTGAGTTGTCCAGGCTGCTCTTGGAGCTGTGATCATCGTGCCTCAGGCTCCCAGAGTACAGTGATTACAGATCTGAAACCCCACGTTCAGCTTAAGGAATTAATTTGAACAATATTTGATCTACTTGAAGCCCCAGTGAAAAAAGTAAGTTGTTGAACTACTCATAAACTGAAAGCACACAGCTTTATGTTATTTCAAAGTTTAAACCAAAGCTAGATCTCAGATTCTTATGGATAGAGTGGTGTGGAAGTTTGTCTCCCATTCCCAATTATGGTGGAGGCTTCAAAATGGGTAAGGTGGCATATGTCAGAGTTCATTTAGTGAAATAGATTAACTCCAGTGACTCAGAGAATATGTAATAGGGGAAGTTGGTTATACAAATATTTGAAGAAGATAAACAGAAAGGGAAAGTGGTGATCTTAACTAAAGAAGAAAAAGGAAAAGTAGATATAATACTCAAAGTTCAAAAGATGAATGAGTCCTTGTGCTGGAGTCCATGAGCGAATGCCTAATGAAATTCTTAACAGTTGTTACATAGTTGCTATTGGAGGCACCATGCAATTTCCTGCTTGATCAATATGCTTGACTCACACTGAAGAGTCACCTGTCTTTGCCAAACTGTGAAAGTCCCAGTACAGCAACCCTGTCTTCATTGCTAGCGATTATCGACACCTATCAAACTGAAGGACCCTGAAACAGAAAGTATCTTTCTCCTCTGAACTTTCTGATTTCACGGTCAGTTTACCACTAAGAACTCAGCACCCACTGACCCCACCCTCAGAGAACCACTGCCAGTGGAGACCTAACAAACATAATGCGTCAAACCTAACATTACTAAAACACATAGGAAAGTCAGGAAGGACAGAGTTTAGGGGTCAATCGCACACAGGCAAGAGATCTATGAACAGTACTGCTATTTTTCAGCTGGAAGAAGATGGCGGTATTCTGCAGGAAGACATAACGAGAGGACAGAGACGTGAAAACAGTACAGATAAGATGCAGCTGCTCTTGCACTGCCAGCCCCTGGGAATAAGTTTGATATGTGGTGAAAATTAGTGGGTTCAAGACAGAAGCTAGAAGCTGAAAGAATTTGGTTCGTGAACTGAACTATGAGACCTCAGGAATGAGCTTTGGTGCTTCAGGGTCAGTGCAATGCCGTGCATGAAATATAACACTTGCAAACATCAAGGACTGGTAATAAGTCTCAGAACAGACTTGGCCTAGTGCCTGGAAAAGAATGCCAGAATAGAAAAACATTATATTCCAGCAATCAAAACACATATGAGATACCAACACCGTTCATATTTTCCACAATAACAGGGTGGGAAAACAGTCTGTGGAAGGGATGAATTTCTTATCAATCTTTAAACCCAGTGGAGAACAATGCTTGATGTCATGTAGTATTGTTATAGCTCAATGAAATCTGGGACAGTTTATAAAACTATAAACTTACGAAACAGAATAAAACTTTCCCCTTTATCTAGCCTTATTTTTATGCCCAATAAAGGTATCTATATTTTTGATGGATTATAGATGCATACATATATGCAAATCTTGTACAGAATTTCAACAAAACATGCTTTGAAAAACAGTGCTTAACTCCTACTATTATATGCATGTTGGTATTTTTTATATTATGGATTGTGTTGTTTCTCTTCTTTGAAGAATTCTACTTGTGAGCCATTTAATTAATATCATGAAGTGTCATAAATAATGTTTCTCTCAATGTGAAAAACACTGCTTACCTCCATTGTCATCTCATAGTCAAGAAGAGTCAGCCACAGTTTGATCAACAAATCTGTAGCTTCTCAATGTCCCAAATCTTACTTCTCCTTTGAGTTGCCTCATGTTAAACTATAACAGAGTGTTTTCATTTATGTTCCTGGTGAATTATTCACAATGAATATAAAGATGTATGTGTGAACTCAATGTTGTATGGATTTGTTTTATTTTCTTAAGGAAATTGTTAACCCTTTAAGGATGGAGCTATGTCTAGTTCTCTTGTTTTTCTCCCACAGTAATAGCAAAATGTAAACAAAGAATTATAGTGCTCATGAAAGAATATTTAATTGAATGACAGAGGAGGAATTACAAACATAAAAATTTTAAGCATCTCTGTGATAATCAATAAGCTTGGGTCACCTCCTTTCCAAAAATAAAATATAAATCAAGATTTTCTCAATAATAGTGAAAAGTTAACATTTCATCTGTTTCTTTGATACAAACTCTTGGCAGAGTAAGCATGAACTTGAAATATTTGGAGTCTGAAGTTCAGTACTATTAACAAAAAAGCTCTTTTAGATTTATAAGAACAATTAGAAATAGACAACACTTCAGACTATAAGACCGGTTCACAAATTTCTCAAATCTGTAGGGTGCTGCTGCACCCAAGCAGCTGACAACTTATCCAAAAATCACGTGCGGTTACAGTGTTTGGACTCCACAAAGAAAACAAACAAGGAGGTTGATTTTATGTGAAAAGGGAAGAAACCAATCTCCACAGAGTCTTTCAATTCTGCCTTTCTATCAAATAAAATTTTATGACTTTAGCATAAACCCTTCAAAAGCTGGGATTTTAATAGAAATGGCAATGTAGTTTTAAATGTAGTACCCCTGGGCAATGTTGGTGTTACAGGGAAATTCAATGTCCCTTGTGGCAACTGAATATCAGAAATATTGATAGTGAGATTCCATTCAGTGTTTAGCTACCTGAAAAGTTTTCTTTGGATAGGAAATATATTTGTCACCACTTACATTCAGCATTACATACTGAATACTTTTAAAATTGTTATAATCAGTTTAAGCCTATGCATTTAAATGTATTATTTATACAACTCTAAGTTTAAAACTCATAACTATGGTGAAGTATATTCATTGCATAAAAACTCTAATACTTTATCTGCAATAAATTTGATGCAATATAAGAAATACTGTACTCTGAGAAGCAAACATGATTATAAGAACTAAATTCAATATTTGTTAGCTGTAAGATTTTGGCAGACCACTTAATCAATTTACATTTCAGTATTTTTTTCTGACAACATGGGAACAACATTGATATTGTTCAATAGTCATTTTGAAATTGAAATAAAACATTGGTAAGAAGGAACATTTAAGTAAAGAAAGTAGATTAATAATGTTAGATATATATTATATCAGATCTATATAATTGTTGTAAATATACTACATTTCAATATGTGGGAAATACTGTAAATTTTAAGAATCACAAAGAATCTAAAATGAAAACACCAGCTTAACATCAAATAATACTATAAATATTTTTATTTCATTTTTTGTGTCTAACATAATTGAAACTAAAAAATTTGATTTTGTCATTAGCATAGTACCCTTGTAAATAAGCATATATGGGTGTATGCATAAATGCATGCATGTGTACACACATAATTAAATTTTTAGAAAAAAATAGTTGAAGTGGCTATATTAAGTAGCATTGATGAAAATATTTACAGTTAGTTGCCCCTAACTTTATGTCACATTTGACTCTTCCAGTTGTGAATTGTAGGTGTCAATTTACCAATGTAAAATCTTTGATAATTGAAAACCTTTTATTATTGAAAAAACATATATTAGCCTACAAGTATAGTTAAATACTTTAAAATAATACATTGTGTAATTTATATTTTATGATATATGTATAGTTAGATTTTAAATATGTATGTAAATCTTATCTAGCATTAATACATATTATATAATATATTTCTATAACAATGTATACATATATAATATATATTTGTATAAATATATATTTATTTTTACACATATATTTATATTTATATATTATGTCTTATATTTATATGTTTATATTGCAAATATATATTTTAAAGTACATTTAAAATAACACAGTTTACACTTTCTTCACTCTTCCACCAGGAAATTAGTCTGTCATTAATTTGTATGATTATTTTCTGAGCTTTAATGTTGTTTTTTGTCACATGGGCAGAATAACACTTGGTGGAGTTGTTTTTATTATGATAATTAAATAAGCTAATTTAGACCTTAAGGAAAATCATGAGTAAGATGCCAAAATTTTCAGAACTACTAAGTAGCACTCATACTTAATTATTAGGCTCCTCAGCTTTCCTGTTTCAAAAGCTATAGTGTTATACCAACAAATTATGAAAAATCATAATATATCTCTTCACAAATTGCATTATATATATTTTTTCCTTCTTTTCCTGGAAATGGATTCTACTAGTGGCAATTTATTAATCCATTCATATATATGGCTGTTGCTAGGAGTTCAGCCTTTAAAGGAATACATGTACCTTATAATTTTAAAATATATGTTCACTGCATATATCACTCTAGTAGTGTCCAAAGCCAATTGTTAAATCTATTTCTGTAGATGAACATATGAATATGCTGTGATAAGCCCATGCAAGGTAATATTTCTCAGAAACATGAAGGAAAATGCTTTTGCTTGCAGTTCTTACATGCGATAATTTAGGTTGGGCTCACACTGCTACAGTTGGCATCTTTTGTGTCCTCCAAAGACCTAGGTGCTTACAGGCTGACTTCTGCTTGCTGCTGCTGGGAGGCGGTAGGGCCTCCAGGAGACGGGCCTGCTGGCTGGGCTTGCGTTCACGGTGCTGTACCACATGTGGGACAGAGTTCCTTTCTCCTTCCCTCTTTTGCTTCCTGGTCCTGAGGTGAACGATTTCACTCTCTCATGTCCTCTCACCTTGGCCATCCAACATCACCACCAAAAACCTAAAACAACGAATCCACCCGTTCATGTAAGAACACCTCCAAAATCATGAGGTGAAATAAGCCCTTTCTCTTTATCAGTTCACTTTCTTTGATATTTATTATAGTGACAGATGTCTGAGTAACATACACAGGCAAGGGACATGGCCAAGAAAAAAGGCCAATTTCAAAGTCTGTGTATTGTGTAACATCACTTGAACAATGATCTGTAAGTCATGAAATTATAGTGATTAGGAAGAGAGGGTTATGGGGAGGGTCTACCTGTAGTGTAGCCAGAGGAATTTTGTTGTGAATAGAATAGCAGCAAACCCCCCTCGCTGTGGCCCAGATCTATACATGTGAAAAAATCATATGCACTACAGACACGCTAGCCCGCAAGACCTAGGAAATCCTACAAGGCCTGCAAAACTTAGTGACAAACTGTGTAATTTGGTTAAGAGAGTTATAGAAATGTCACTTATCTCATTTTGACAACTTTGGTTTGGTTTTATAAAATGTTATTTTGGTAGAATGCAGGGTCAATTTGAATGGCTTTGTGATCCGCTTAGGGGACTGGTGGGATTCGTTTCTCAGTATGTTTGTGTGGGTCATGTTGGAGACAGTTCTACTTTCTCAAAAGAGGTTTAAATGTTCCAGATAGATGATGCACTGAAGATGTGATATTTTTTAATTTGAAAATGTAATGCAGTGATGTGACTCTAAATAATCTAGTTGTTTTATATAATAAAACAAAGAGGTCAGTTAGGCTGTAAGTAGAGTTGCATATGTGCAGATTGTGCTTCCCTTAGAGAAATTGCCAAGCATGGATTTAGAATGTGCTGTCTCTGAAAATTATAGCAATCTCTTGGGGAGGATTCTTGTGGAAATAATGGCCACATAATATCAGCAAGAGACTTCTATTGACTTAAAGAGATCTAAAACACAATTAACTTGAGCTTGAAAAAGAAAAACTCAACAGTTTTTCTCCATTTTCCATTGGAAATAAATTCCACTTGGTTGATGTCCTACAATATTATTAAAGACAATTTGTTTTCGGCTTTGGTCAGAAAAATAACTGACATAAAACTATGGTGATTCATTTGAATTTTTCCTTGAAAGGCATTGGGCCACTTTTGTATGGATTTAACATTTCCTTAAAAGAAAGTGAAAATATTTACGAAAATCATCCTGAGAGGAGATTAAGATTGGGGATGAGAAATGAACTTGGTGAGACTTAGATTGGAGTTAAAGAGATGTTTTCTACCCTCCCGTAGCTAAGAGGATTCTCATGCTCATGAATATTTCTTTAGCAAAAGGTTTAGGAAGCAGATAAACTGACCAACACCACACAGACAAAGGATACAGGGTGGATAAGAATTATTTATTTAGAATCTCTTGTCAGTAATATCTAGTTAGTTGGTACCTTTGAACTAGGAGACTGAGCTATTTAGTGTCAGTTTTAAATTACACACAAGGTTTTATTTCTATTGTGTCTTAATTTTCAATGTTCTCTGCTCTAAATTAATGGAAAAAGTATTCCCATACCTGAGATACAGGGAGAAAGCCAAAAAAGCACATTCAGGGACATTTCTTATCTTCTGTAGAGAAGGAGCCATTCTACATGCAGGGACTAGATAGGTAGGCAAAACAGCCTTGGTGGATGAGGCAGTGTCTCCCACAGAACTAATGTGTCAGTGTGAGGAACTCAGTGAAGCAATACAGAGGGAAGAAGCCTTATGAGCATGTAAAAAGAATCACCTTGGAAAGTGGAAGGAGCCTTTTCCCTGGGAATATCATTGAGTCTCTAAATCAAGCACCATCTGCAGATACTGTGGTGATGAATCTACTGGTTATACAGTTTCTAAAATTCTCCTCATTTTTAAGAAAATTTAGCCATGTTTATTTATTGTTAGCCCCCAAAACAACCACCAAAGATATATTTTAACATAAATTTATCTATAAAGAGGTAATTGGTTCATAGTTCATCACAGTGTAATGATGAAATATTTGTAATATAATATGGAATTCACAGGAGAAATAAAAATGTATAAGATCCTCAACTAAATTAAAAAATACATGAAGTTTAATGTTTGACTTCTGCAATGCTGGCACATTTCTTATTCTACAACTGTCACTCAACAAATTTTACATTACCAAAAATGTATATATGCAGTACTTTTGTTCCAAGAAGCTTAGAACTCTTTGCAAGCACTACCTCAATCTTCCTCATTATATTTCTCTAAAGTTGTCAGGTTATTAGTATTATTATTCATATTTCACGTAAGACAGGAGCAATTCAAAACCCTTCTAATCCCATTTATCTAAAAGGATGAAACTATTCACCCCAAAAGGGCTAAATATAACTTGGCAGGGAGATGCGTTGATCCTAAATTACTTTTAAAGTTCAATTCATGAGACAATTAAATGCCTTTAAGTTTTCAGGCTTTTTTCCCTTTAGTTTGAAGGTGTAAAAACTTGGTAAGAAAGGAAAAAACTGAAAGAAACTATCCAATGCTCAATTTAATAAAATCTCAGTAACAACATGTATTTATATGTCTCACTTGCACTGTCCAAATAATAGTGTCACGCTACAAAATTTAACATGTTATACTGCATAAAGTAAAAGTGATAACTAAATAACATCATGAAATAGAATGTGTTATACAGCATTTTAGCTATATTAATAACAACGACAGATTTCCTATTGATGCATTTAAGTTTGTTTAGCCTGCCCAGTAGTTTTTGACTGATTAATGCATATTTTGAGAAACCACTTTTCATAGTCAGAAACACTGTGTGTGGACACAAAGAATCTATGCTATCCAATTGAAATGATTCATTTCTTAGCAAAAGGATAACTAATGCCTTGATAAGTATGAACAAATAATTGTCCATTTTAAAGGGATCTTCTATGAGTATAAATCCTCATTTTTAATATTAAACACTGAACATACATTGAGTTTATAGTTAGCAAATTCATGCCAGCCACATTATGATTATTAAATGAGTATATCCTTCCCACACAGACTGTCACAAAAATCTGGTACTTTAAACTAATGAGCTAAATTTGCAAGTATTCCATCACTACTGTTCAAATACTGAAAAGTTCCCTATCTTTTTTATACAAATCAGAAATGGTATGTCTTCCACAGACTTTCAAAGGAACTATACATATATTTTTAATTTACTTTCTACAATCATTAAAAAGAAGTAATTAATTTTTGTACAGATACACTTTTAAACAATGTTACTGGGAAATGAATCAACTGTAACTCATATGCTTTCTAGATTAATATATTTTACTAGGAAATTCATTTCGCTGGGCACATCCATCTCTTTAAGTTACTACTGTAAGTGTCCTTGCCACATAAAGCACCTTAGCTACTGTAAGGTCATGACTCACAAAAGCTAAATACTACACACTCTTGCTTTCTCTTCAGATCGTATAAATCTTTCACCTTTTACAAAAGCTAAATCCCATTTCCAGTAATTTTTCCTGCTGAAATTTAGGACGTCTCGTTAAGTAAATGTTTCTGTGATTTAAAGATTTAAAAATGGTTTTAGTTCCTATCTTTTGCTCCGTGCTTCTCAATCTTTTCTATAGCAGATTTAGAGTTTTGAAAACTAGCATGAATTTGGAATATAAGCTCAAACGAAATAACCGGTTCACGTCCACTCATCTCCACAGACATCTCTCTACTGGTCAAAGTTCTCTGTAAGTCATTCATCCTCTCCTCCAGGGAGAGTTTCTTCTCTGTCTTCCAGTTCTCTCTTCGGTTGTAGTCAGCCGCTTATACCACCAAGAGATTTTCTACTCACATACAAGCATGAAAGTGCTTGTTGAAGGTTTTCACAAAATCCCAGATATCTGTTACGTTTTTCTCATCATCTTTTTGTAACTTATGGGGTCAATACATCTAGAAGTGTATAACTTGGTTTCTCATATCAGGAATAAAGATCGTTTTTATACATATGAAAATTATTTTTGAAACATATTCATCTGCATTGAAGGATTTAAGCCAAAAGTTAAGAGTTGCTGCTCTCAACTTCCCTTTTCTCTAGAGAAAATACAAGTATATCTCTACATGGGAATTGTGAGGATAGCTCTTCTCTAAGGATTATAATATTGTTAAAGTTGGACGTGATATAATGCTGGTTAAATAGTGAAGCAGATTTAAGAATACTCTTCTTTTTCTTCCCACTTTTAATGATAAAGGTCTGATAGTTGGAGTTGAGTTTGTTAGCCTTTAGGGTCAAAGGTCTTCAGAGAGAAGCACCCATGTTAATGACTTAATGGAAAGTAGTAGAGACATCTGACAAAGGGAATTCATTTTAGCAGCACTTTAATGAAGTGCGAATTTGGCAAGAGGAGCTGACATCCTGACAAGTCAGAGGTCGAAGTGGTAATGGACTAGATGTCTCTTGAATTATTAGGTCTTCAGTTAGGATGATTTAGTAAAAGATACACTTAAGGCCATTATGAATAGAGCACTCCTCAAAGGTGTCATTATCTCAATCCTCTCAATCTCCTGCTTCAAAACATACTTCTAGAAACTGTCACTTCCTCTCATTTATTGGCTTTCCCCATAGTGCTTGCATGGACTATTACTGTATTGCCTTCCAAATTACTGTGCCATGATAATGTTCCTTCCCATGGTTCATCTTATAATTTTCACACAATTATTTTTCTAAGACATGATTCCTTAAAATCACTTGTGGTTGACAAGAAAGTAAATTGCTTTCAAAAAGACATTTATGTGGTTGTGTATATAAAAATGAAACATTCACACATTGTTTAACAAAGCAATTCCCTCTTTAAGAATTTATCTTATCCCTATACTCACCAGTACACACTATGCAGAATAGTGTGTGCATGAAAATATTCATTGCAAGGCAGTAGAGATGGATGAGGTTGAGAAAAAGCTAAACAGTGATAATATTATGGAGATTTACTTTACATATAAATATTTCACATATATGTACATAGGTAGGGATATTTCTGTTGATAGTTATCAATGAAAAAAATTCATTTGCACCAACAGAGCTTGTATAGTGTCCTACAAATCACATAGGTAGTTCTATGATCTTGGTGATAAATCAGTTCTTTGTGATTGCAAAGTGTTGCTTAAAATGGAAATTTACTTTTTCATTTTAAAAAATGTCCATTTACTTACTATGTTAATGACCATGAGTTACTATATAATTTATACTATATAGCATTGAATTCACTATCTCCATGCTTAAAGCAATTTTCTTTTATAATTTGAAAACAGACTTACAGATGCTAAGTGATTGTCCAAAGTCAACTGGTGAGCATGTGAAAGAATCTGGGGTCAAAGCTGGAATCTAACATTTCCATAAGCTCACGAGACCACACCTTAGAAAGGGAGGGAGGCTACTAGAGTGCAAAGCAGGTTTTCATAGGCTTGATGGATCATCTCAGAGAGGGACAGTAGTGGAAAATTTTACAAGGAAAGTGACTTTGGAAAAGTAGAATTTTAGGGGAGAGAAAGAGCTAGAATTTTAGTCTGAATCATATGAACTCATCACTTTTGTAGAATAAAAATTGAACATACTTTAATGTAGATGGAGCTCTTTGATAAAACTTCTGCCTACTGTGGGAGACCTGAGCAACCAGTCCCCAAAATGGTGGGAAAAGTCTTGAGACTTGAAAATTTCATGTAGTTGGACAAAACATGGTGTGACACTGGTGATGACAGGGGCAAAATTTAAAGACTGGAAGTTTCAGTCTTTTCCCAGAGCCTTCATTTTTGGGGCTGGGGATATAGCTCAGTGGAATAAGCACTTGCCTAGCAAGCACAGGATCCTGAGTTCGATCCCCAGTACAGCAAAAAAAAAAAAAAAAAGAACCTTCATTTTTCCAGAGGGCTCCTCGCTGTTACAGAGAAAGGAAAAAATATGTGAGCAAACTTCAGAGTGCAAGTATCCGGGGATTAAAGAGTGAATATTTAATAGATCAAAGTATAGGAATTAATTACCAATATTTTTATCATTAATATATGATATCTTAAATCAATTCTTACAGTGTTTTTAATTTTTATTTTAGTGTAAGGATGATTAACATGAAATCTACCTTTTGAGCATACTTTCAAGTGTTCAAATGGAACTTCTTTAGCAAGGAGTTAGGACCTACTTACATAACGCACTTTTAAAGCTGTTTTGGTAAATCCCATGAATTAACTCTACCACATCTTTCACCATTATGTTTGCTGCCTTGAACCCACATAACTATGGATCAAATCCCTTGAAACCATGAGATCAATGAAACTTCTTTACATTTGGGTGTCTGGCATCGTGTCTGAGCGATAGGAAAGCTGACTAATATATGCAGTAAGCAGTAGAGCTTTATGTAATGATGGAAAATGTTCTAAATCTGTGCTTATTTAAATAAGACTCTCCAGATAGATATTAAACTCTTGAAATATAGCTGCTACTCATCATTGACTTTTTGAAAATTAATTCAAGTTTCAGTAGCCAAATATTGTGGTTGTGGTGTTGAAATGTGTTTGTATTTTTTTTCTGTGAACACTATTCTCTGTCTAGAATAGAGTTTTGAGAGTTCATTGTTCCAGTACATTTCAGAAGGGGCATCTTTCTCTTCTGGGCTGCAATGAAACTTCCGTAACTATGTAAGTTAATATGGGAGGAGCTACTTTTCTTGATACGATTATATTCCAATGAATTATTTTTCTATCTTATTTCATGCTTAGTTATATTAACTTTATTATATTTTCTGATTCATAATGTTATTTTAATTAATTAATTAATTAATTAATTACTTTTGTGGTACGGGGGATTGAACTCAGGATGTTGCACTTGCCAGGCAGGCGCTTATGCCACTGAGCTAAATCCCCAGCCCCATAATGTTATAAGGTCATCTTCTTTTTCTCATTTTAAGAATCACCTTGGTTATTCTTGGCCCTTAAAAATTCATAATTCTATATGAATTTTCAAATCAACGATGATATCTAAAAAGAATGAATTTGGCTCCTTACTGTTTCTTTAACAATAAATGCGGTAACTTCTTCCATTTGTCTGTCTTTTCTTAAATTCCAATCAGGGTTTTGTAGATTTCTTTTAGAAGTCTTATAAATCTTAAATTATACTGTAAGGAGAATTCTTAATGTTTGCCTAAAATTTTATTTGTAGTGTATAAATTTCAATTGCTTTTCTATTGACCTTGTATAAAGTAATCTTGCCAAATTCCCATTTTCATTAGCAACAATCTGTAGATTCTTCTGGATGTTCTACGGATGTAATCCTATTACTTGGGAACAATTACACTTATTTCCTCATCTCTGGACCTCTTTTTTTTTTTAATCTTCTTGCACAAATACATCTTGTATTTACATGTGAATAGATTACCTGATATTGGACTTTATTGGTCCTTTTAGATCTCAGAGATTTACCTTCATAGTGATACTGGATGTAGAGGTGTTTAGTTACAGATTCAGTATCATTTATAGATGATATAAAAGAGGGAGATATACTAATTCTCTAGCCCATTGATTAGAAAAATAGCTATAAGAAGTTTTTTATACTTATACAGCAAATATTTGCTGAACATTATTATTTTTAATAATGAGTTCTTCACTTTTAAAAAAAGGAGTTGAGGAGGCATTTCTCCAAAGAAGATATAAAAATGTGTAATAAGCAAATAAATATTCCAAGTATATTTAGATACTCAAGGGATAAAAATTTAAACCACCATGAGATATCTCTTAGTAATCACTAAAATGGCTAAGATAAAAATAACATATTAATAAGTGGTGGCAAGTTTGGAGAGAAATTGGAACATGCACATGTTGCCTGTTTGATTTTCAGAAGGAACAGTCAGTTTTGCAAAATGTTAAATGACTGATCAAAATATTAACCACAATGAACTTTATGAACCTACAATTAAATCCTAGGTATAAGCACAAGAATATTGAAAACAGATGTTTAATCAAATACTTGGACATGATTGTTCATAGAAGCAACTGGGTAATCATGAAGGAGTAAAAACAAATGGAATGCTGAGCAGATAACAAATTGCTAAAAAGGTGTATATCCACACAGTAGAGTGCAATTCAGCAACTAAAAAGAATAAAATTCAGATACGTGGTGCAATATAGATGAACCTTCAATCACTAGCTTTTATTTGTGTAGCTCCCCGCAGTGATGATGTACAATTCCACTTATACAAGATATTAAGACTCATATTTAGAAATAGAAGGCAAAGCTTGGATGGCTGAAGGAGAAAGTTGCTTTTAATGGTGTGGGTTTTCCTTCTGTGGTAATGAAATGTTTTACAATTAGGTTATGCTGAAGATCTCACAACTCTGTAGATAACGTATATTCCACTTGATCTTAGCCAAAAGGCCGAGAAGTGATAGGATAATGTATATTAAAACCTGTTTTATTGGTTGATTTAATGTATAAATTATATCAATAAAAAGAATGCAAAATCATGGTAAATAATATATTTATTAAGAATGTGGTTATGTTAAAAAATTTTAAAAAGTGTTATGACCTTTTAAAATGTTCTCTTAATTACTGTGCTGGCCTTTGCAAATATTTTCTGTAGTCTATGTATTTGGAACGAGTTCTTTGTTTGAAACAACTAATTGCCTATTAATTGAGAGAAACAGATGGCTCGGAAGAGGATCTTGCTCTAAATTGATCAAGGAAACCTCTTAGTATTTTTTAAAGATTGAAAAGGACACTCAACATTCATGTCCAAGTTTTTGTTTGAACACCTGTTTTCAATGTTCTTGGGTCAGAAAGCTCTGACTGTTTTTTCTAAAGATTAGAAAATTACATGGTTGAAAGAAGAAAATGTAATATGATTTGCTATGATGGGCAAAACTTTTTAAAGTAGAAGAAGGCTTGGTGTTCGGTTGAGTTGTATATAATATAATGAAGAGAGGGCATATCAAGAGTTATAGTTATTGAGAGGTTAATGCTCTTTTTTCCTATCAGTACTAGTAAAGAATTTCCTTGTAAATTATCAGTACAGTGTGCTGATGGACCGACAAAGGGGACTTGAATGTACTTAAACTTCATTTATAACTTTAGCAGAAAAGTTTATGTTCTGATTGATGATCGTTATACTAGGATTCTTCAAAGAAATGAAATATTTGATATATATATACACACACACACACACACACATATATATATATAATATAAGGAACTGGCTTGTAGGAGTTGTTCAAAATCTGACAGGCTAAAGACCCAGGAAAACCACTAGCACAGACTGATTCCTAAATGGTTCCTATCAAATCCCCTCTGGCTTGGAAAGGCTGATCTTTTTGCTGTATTCATTGTGGAGCTGTCTAGATGAGCCCTTCCCATTCTGATGGCAATAACCTAGATCTAAAGTTCACTGATTTAGAGGCAGAACTCATCCAAATACAAGCTCTCACCTGAAAAATAAGTTTTACCAAGAGAGTAGTTTAAATAAATATGGCTCACATGGGCTGAGTGTAAGCTCAATGTAGAACAGTTGTCTAGTATTACAAGCACCGGTGTGATTCCCAGCATGGGACATCCTTAAAGAACCTTATGACATCCTTAAAGAACCATATGAAATGAACATTTTTCCCACAAATTACATATTAAATCTCTAATCGTTTTCTCATTGACTTTACTTATTTCCTGTCACTTTCTAAATAAATACATCTGTTTTACCACTCTTCTATTTCTGTATATTTTCTGCTTTTCACGATCTTCACATTTTGTACCAATAGTTAAACATACAAGAAACATACTTTTGTCTGTGAAAAATTTCACGTATCTTTTTCCCCTGGAAGCAAACACACTCTCATAAATATGATAAATATTTTAGTAATGAATTTAAAAAGTAGAAAAAGATGAAAATTGTTAAAATGTACATAAAATATTGAAGGAGAAACAGCAGAACAAAGACAATAATGAGATCATGTGAATATATCTTGTTCTTAGGAAATCATTCTGGTTATGTGATGCATACCTGTAATTCCAGCACTGTAGGAGGCTGAGGCAGAAGAATTAGAAATAAAAGCCCAGCCTGGGCAATTTAGCAAGACTCCTGTAAATAAATGAAAAATATGATAAGACTGAGGAGATAAAATAAATGAAAAATATGATAAGACTGAGGAGATAGTTCATATGAGGTTCCTGGTCTCAATCACCAGTAATACAAAAAGTTCATTAATTAATATGAGATAAATTGAATTAATTTCAAACCACATACTAAATTACAGCAAAAATGGATCAGTGATCTAAACATTAACACAGAAACATTAGGCCTCTGTAAGATAAAATAGGTAAAACACTTGAAGACATAGGTGTTATGAAAAGATTTTCTAAATAGAAGAAACAGGAAGAATTAATAAATGGCATTATATTAGGCTAAAAAAGAATGAAGCAGCAGAGTGAAAAGGCAACCTACAGAATGGGAAAAAATTGCCAGTTACTTCTCAGAGGACTCGTAATTAGAGTACACAGAGAATGAAAAAACTAACCTACTTAAAATTAAAGAACCTGTCAAGAAATGTGGAGGAGAAAAGACACTTCAGAGAGGAAGAAATACCAATGGTCAAAATATAGATAGAAACAGCTCATCTTCTCTCACCATTACAGAATCGCAAATTGAAACAACCCTGAGATTCCCTCCTACTCCAGAAAGAATGTCGATTCTTAGGAAATCAAACAATAACAAATGCTAGTGTGGCTGTGGGAAAAAGGAACCGTCCAGCATTGTTGGTGGAATGTAGACTAGTACAACCATTATGGAAATCAGTATGGGGTTCTCAAAGACTTGGTATTCCACTCCTAGGTATCCTATCACAGCCATATACTTGTAGGCCTATGTTTATAGCAGTACAATTTATAATAGTTAAATGCCCGAAGTAGCTTGTATATCCAACAGGTTTAAGTCAACATACTACAATACTTGCATACTAATGTTTATACCAGCATAATTTGTAAGAGCTGAATCTTAGAGTCAGTCTGTATACCCATCAACAGATGAGCAGATAAAGAAGATATGCCAGCTGTCTATCCATCAATTTATCATCTAATGAACAATCCACAATCTATCTGTGCAATGGAATATTACTTGGCTATAAAAATGACCAATTTGAGACAGTTGTAGGAAAATAGATGCATCTGGATAATATCACGTTCAGTAAAATAAATCAAACACACAGCTTAAATTCTGTACAGTATCTCTCATTTGAGTGAGGCGAGTTACATACAGAGTGATACAGTATGGACAGAAAGGGACAAAGTGATACAGCTCTTACAGCGGGGAAGTGGCTCAAAGAAACAAGGTGAGGAGGAGGGGAGGGGGAAGTAAAAATGAAGGCGTGTCCTACGCGGGGAGACTAACAACCCCAATTAATATAAACACCACTCACCATAACGTGAGCAAAGATAAACAATGTCATCAAGTATGACAGAGGAGACAGAGGAAACCGGTGGGGGAAGAGGGAGGGAAAGAGGAGAGAAAGGGGTTAAAAGAGGAAGAACACACTCTGATACGTATACATAAGCACCCTCAAGAGGACTGTAAACTGCATGAATTACAAACACACACTAATAAAAAATGAATAAATTTTTAGATGGTATGGATATGATGACTTCCTTGGTGTTTTCTACTTAAATGAATCTATATTAATTGGTGATCAAAAGCAAGAAGTAAATACTGGAGATAATAAAGACGAAGTCAAAACTCTGATGTTTTAAGTAACAGAGGTGAAATGGTTGAAGGTTTTCAAGGTTACATCATTACTCAAGTCGGTTTGTTCCACTTCACCCATAACACACACAATATGGTTTAGTTCTTGACAACTGCGACATAATCAAAAATCACTTTCACCAGCAAAATGGAAAACAAAATGTATATATGATAAATTGGAATCTAAAATTTTGATGTTAATACAGAAATGCGTTTACTTCTAAAGCTGTCTGATCTACTGACAAAGATTAGACAGAAATACCTTTCTTCCCTAGTTCTGTAAGATTCTACGTGTTAGCCCACTTCCTCATTGCACTGTATTCTTTATCCTCAATTGTAAATATTTAAAAGAATATCACACAAGTATCACATACTAATGTCATATAAAAGAAATCATCTCCATAGTACTCATAGTTTAGAAACTAGTTCTTAAATTTGTACAATTTTTCTCTCCAATATGCTTAGAAGTATTAAATTCAAGGTTTTTAAAATTACTTTAACCTTTTGAGACAACACTATAACTCAAGGAAACTAAAATTCAATTGGCCCATAAAAATGGAGCAATATGCTTTTCAACAAAGTATATATAAAGATATTAGGTCAAATATCTGTCAAATGAACAAATTTAAACTGGATGTTTCGTTGCTTTTGACATTTTAAATGTTAAAGTACAAAAAATTTGTCAAGAAAGAAATAGAATGTAGCATAGAGATACGGACGCGGAACGTAGAAGCCTGTAATACCTACTCTGCCTTCTCTTGTCTTTTTCACTTAGTGCGACCTCTGAATTCGTTCACGCAGCATGTGCCAGGCTGCCCTTTCTAAGGACTGAAAACTCTTCAGTATGTGATGCCGTACTTCATTACTTATCCACGTAGACCCAGATATGGGAAAGTGAGGACACTGCAGAGAAATTTCTTGTATTTATATTGATACAGCTCTAGGGCTACATGCATTACGTCCTATTGTCAGCTGTACATTATCCTGGATCTAATTGCTTGTGTAAATTTTCATATCTGTGAACTTTAGAATGATGGTAAAAATTTCAGTATTTTACTGCAATGTCATTAAAAATGGAATAAAGGAAATATTATTTCTATTTTATTTCTGATAATTTGGAACCAAATTAGTTTCTCTAATTGCAGTTATTAAATATTCAAATGTCACATATATAGATATTACATAAGAATAGAGAAGTACAGGATTGATGTACACTGTAGTTCACATGCCTTTGGAGTGTACAGACCGTCTCATGCATTCTGCATGGGTTGATTTTATAGATGAACATCTACTCAATTTAGAAGTTTTAAAGTGCAACAACTTTAATGTATAAAATTGTTACAAAACTCAGTAATGGAATCAAGCTGACATTATACAATTTAAATGATCAAATATCAATTTATACTTTTATTGGTTAGAACAAAATAATTATACAAATCATGACCTGTAAAATTTGATATGATTGTACTTTTGAAGAGATATGTCTTATATTTTAAGTGACTGATAAACTCACCATTCATCAATACTGTAATATATGATGGAAATATTATTATGATAAAATATTAAACTTTGTTATTCCCATTATTATGCCCATATAAGACAACTGTTCTTTTCTACTATGCAATTCACATTTCAAATATTTTCTCTGATGCTGCATGAAGAAATGCTTGCAAAGTTGTGTGTATTCTTATTTTATTTTATTATTTTTATTTTTTTTTTGAGACAATGTCTTGCTATGCAGTTCAGGCTGGCCTTGAGCTCACTTTGTGGACCAGGCTTGTCCCGAACACACAAGGATCCCTCCTCCTGAGCCTCCCAAATTCTGGGATTACAGGCATGGGCTACCATGCGTAGCTGCTGTGTGTATTCTAAACAGTGAGATGTTGCCAAACTGGCACATTGAGGTGGATTAAAAGATCTGGAAAAAATTTATATAGACAGAAAATGACTTAGGGGAGTTCCAACTGATGCTTTAAAATCAGATATTATATTGGAAAAAGAAATAAATATTCCATATCTCTTTCAGTGTCTCCAGGCATGTACTTATTAGTGACTTAGTAAGGTAGTTGCTAGCTTTTTGTAAGGGAGAACCATGAAATGATGAATGATCTGCAATGATAGGGCAGCCAGACAGATGGTATGATTTACCTTTATTGGAAATATTTGAATAGCATTTAATATATTGTCCTTAGTGAATATTTGCTGATAGCATGAGTTTAATAGTGACTTATTCATAAGTTTTAGAATAAATCCACTGGGAAGAAATGAAATTTGATATTATTGGTCCTCCATTAAAATTAATCATGATCATCTTTTGATACTATATGAATTAATGTGGAGCATAACCTCTCAATAAAAGCAGGGATGGAATGGGACTTCTGTTGAAGAGCCTAACAAGTCTCAATACAGTATAGGCTCCAGATAAAATGCTGCCTAATTTCCATGCTTGCTACCTTTTGGAGTAGATTTGAATATAAAGATGCACAAATAGCTTTAGGATCAGAGTTACCAAATAATGAATTATTTGAGAAGGACAAAGAGATATGGAAATAAGGAAGTAACGAGAAAACCATGTGTAAAGATAAACAAGGAAGTGGAGGTGTAAACACTCTAATGTCAGAGTATTTTTTTTTTAAAAAGTAGGTCATTAGATGTACAGAATCTCTAGAGATGATGTTACATAGGATGATCTAAATAATGGATTAAAATCTCAGCTTTATGGGGGGTGGTGCAGCTGTTTAAAATAGTGTTTTTGCTGTTTAAAATCCTGAGTAATTTGGTACCGGATACCGAGATGATGCAAATCTGTCTCTGTTACTTGCAATGAAAAGAAGTATAATTAGTAAATATACTTTAATGGTAAATGTTTAATTTGAGAGGAGTGGTATATAATCAGCACAGAGTCTAAAATCAGGACCTAGCTGAGTGTGGTGGTCCATGCCTCTTATACCAGCATTTAAAAGACTGAGGCAGAAGGATCGCCGTGAGTTCAGGGCCATCCTGAACTACATAGCAAGATGACATCTCAAAGAGAAACAAAAGAAATACAGAAACAATAGCATGAGATGGAAGAGCTAGGCTATAAAACAAGCCAGAAATTAATGCCCTTTTAGATTCTCTACTGCCACACACGAGCCTGCCCTCTAGCCCCCTGATATTGGGTTGATTTCTCACTCAAAAATAAGCTTTGCTCTGAGTTGGTCTTCCATGGAAATCTCTCCCAACAGAGTGCATATAATCATGTTCCTGGGAACACATATTAGAGTCACTGGGAGTTTTTAATACTACAGAGTTGGATTGTACTAAATTAGAGTCTCTGGTCATGAGTCCTATGAGTCTATATTTAAAGTAATGCCCCATAAAACTTTCCTGTGTACAAACTTCGAGAACTGGTCACTGTATAGACACAGCACACTGAGCAGTAGCTCCCAGATTCTACCAAACAGTTGTGGCCTCCACCTCTGAGAAAACCATCTCTTAGACTTTCATTCTAGCAGTGGGGAAAGTAAAGTCTCGCCATTACTGTTAATCATTTTGTCTCCTTTTTATTTATTTATGTTTTTAGACCGTTTTTTCATCGTTTCTAGCCAATGTCTTGTACTTCGATGCCTCTGACTAATATATTCAGGCTTCTTCTTTACCAGTTGGTGTTCTGACACCAACCACCGGATGCCCAGTTTTCCTTGCTGTCATGCCCACTTATTCTCTCTTTAATTTAAGAAAGACCTGCCTAGGTCTAAAACTACTTGAGAGGAACATTAAAATCCACTTTAACTCTTAGATCTTAGGAATTTCTCATAATCTTGGTGTCTAGCCATTGAGAAATGCTGTATCAAAAGACAATTAACTTAGTTAAAGTGCATGTGGCTTTTTTACTTAAATGTATACAACTCAAAGCACAAGTTTTGCAGCTTTGAATGCAAGAAGATATAATATTCTTCCCCTAGGTTTGTGTCTACCCTTTAATGCAATTATATAAATTATCACTAATGTGAGAGGCCTTTTCTTTCCACTGCAATGAAAGACTTACTTCACAAGCATAAATCATAAATAAAAGCATTTCAAATTTAGGAATAACTAATCAAAGTGAAGGTTATCTTGATATTTTATAATCCTACTGAATACCAAAAACATTTAATTTTCAACTTGTACCTCATAGTAGGTTAGGAGAGTTATTTAGTTCGCATAACTTCTGTCATGTTTAAGAATTTCATTTTATTCTTCATAACAGGAAAAGCATGAATGGTGTTGTCTCAAGTTATTTTTATAATATCCGGTTAAAGCAAACATTCTTCTATAAACTATAGAACATTATTTCTTATAGATTAGTTTCTTGATTGCCCTCAGAAGGGATAAGAGAAATATCAAAGTCTTCTGTAGGGAAATGGATGACATTGCTTACTGTGAATACAATCATTGTTTGAAAAATACAGTAAGTAATAAAATCCATTTCAAACAGTCAACATCCTCAATAATAGAGTTATAAACATAAGAAACCTTGTCTCCTGTCCTGGACAGCTGAATGGTAAATGAGTTTTTTTCTATAAAGCACACACAGTTGTACATCCTGCATTAGAAATGCTTGGAACTACAATTGTCTTGGAGTTCAGAATTTTTTCAGATTTTGGAATGGGTATATATACATAATGAAATGTCTTAGGGAAGGGACCAAAATGTGAACTCTGCATTCATTGATATTTTGCATATACTTAAATATGCTTTCCAAGGACAGCTTTGTATAATATTCTAGTGTGAAATATTCTACATTTTCACCATGGCTTCTCCCATTAGGTGAGATGTGAGAAATTCCACTGTCATGTCGTATCAGTGTTCAAAATGTTTAGGACTATGGAGTACTTTGAATATTAAATTTTCTGACAAGGTGAACCCTGATAACATCAGGCATAAATAAAGAAATAAGGGTTTTTTTGCTGCCTGTAACCACGGGACATGGAATAGCCATGAGACCTGTCACGCAGAGACCGTCTTGTATATTTTAGACTGTGTAGATCATATCATTTGTATCTCTCATTCTTTAGAAATAGTTAAAGGTAGATATCAATGCCTCTGGCCTACAAATCAATGAAAAAGCTTAGTAAGAACAAATCATTTATCAAAAACAATTTTCAAGTTTCTATTCTAAACCACCCAGCTCTTCTTCAATCTCTAGAATGTGCCAGAACTCAGACCTTTCATTCCTCCTTTCCACAGCTACATTTACTGTCCATATCCCCTCTTCTCGCTTCCCACAGCTGAACAGAGTCACGGTGCTGACTCCCTCCGGTTCCGTCTCCAGCTCAGAGGCCTTCTCTGCACGCTTGCACTCAGCTTCCTAACCCTCGCACGGGGATGTGGGACAGGCACTTTAACTTAGTAGGTCTGAACTTGAACTTCTAGTATCTGTCATCTCCCAAACCACCTCCTACTGCAGTAGCTACCGTTTCACTAAATAATTGCACGCTTCTACTTTCCTAGACCAAAAACCTTGAATCTCTTTGCAGTTTTCTTTTGCACATAAAATCCACAATAAAACTTTTGTCTTTCAAAATATAATTTGGCGGGTTCTCACCAACTTTCTTCTCTGAGGTTCATTTGACAATTTTTAAAGATGCCACTAAGGTAGATCCTCTCATTTTAATCTACCCCTTCGGGGCTGACTTTCTTCTTTTTTTTTTTTATTTTAAAAAAATAAAAGTACAAAAACATATTAATAAACAGACACCAATTAGCATAAAAATAGTACAATCACAACTAATCTATAGACAAGGTGACATGGTCTCAACAGTGGTTATTTCTTTATCCATTGATATCTTCGAAGTGTAAATATATGAACCCATACACAGACATGCAAAATAAGTCAGACAATCCTCTCAACAACAGAAAAAACACAAATACCAAAAATCCAAAGACAAAAACCAAAACAGGCAAACAACAACAGTAACAACAACAACAACAAAAAAAAAAACCACCGATAGTTGCTGCTTTGCATATTGATATCTTTGAAGTGTGTGTTCAGGATGACACATACAGACATACAAGATTGATCGAATAACCTGTCATCGATTATTTCTTAGCATTAAGTGATATAATACAATAGTAGAACCATGTTAGCTCTCCTGCATATATGTATATTCATATGTACATACATACATTTTTGTCTCTTTCTTTTCTCCTTTCCCTCGTCCCATCTGTTCTTTGTTTTAGAACAGATTTCCTTCATGTCTCTTAGTTTATATTCCCACGCTCGGGTTCTTACACCAGTGATACAATATGTTGCCTGCACATGTATCGCTGATTTATTTCACTTATGAGTATGGACTCCAGTTTTGACCACTTGCCTACAAAGTCCCCAAAACTGTCTTACTTTATAGCTGAATAATATTCCATTATATAAAAATGCCACAATTTTTTAATCCAGTCTTCTGTGGATGGGCACTTGGGTTGCTTCCACATTTTAGCTATTACAAATTGTCTGCTATAAACATGGGTGCACATATATGAGAGTGGTATGATGTTTTCAGATCTTCTGGGAAAATACCCAGAAGAGGAATAGCTGGTTTGAATGTAACCTCTAGACCTAGTTTGCGGAGAAATCTCCAAACGGCTTCACACAGACAAGAAATAGACGAAAGACTAGAAGAAAATAGGAAACAAATGGAAACGTTACAAGAGCAATTTAGGAGTGAATTACCAATAAAGAAACAGGTCCAAAGAGAATGCCAGGATTTGAAAACTAACGCTGAAAGCATGCAAAACCGTTTAAATGAAACCGAAGATAGAATTTCAGAACTTGAAGACAGCATGGCAGCTTATGAGCGTGAAAGGAAGAATCTCATGATATCATTAAAGACACAAGAAAAGTCAATCCAACAGCTGCAAGATGAGGCAAAACGTAATAATATTCGAATCATAGGAGTGTGTGAAACAGCAGGAGATCTCACAAACGATATAAAAGGAATATTTGATGAAATAATAGCAGAAAATTTCCCAAACAAGGTAAAAGATACTGAAGTTCAGTTAAGCAAGGCATATAGAACCCCAATGATCCATAATCCAAAGAAAAACACACAAAGGCATATAATAATCAAGATCCCAGATATCCAGCAAAAGAACACAATATTAAAAGCTGCCAGAGAAATGAAACAGATCACCTATAAAGGAAAGCCCATCAGAATCACAGCAGATTTCTCAACGGAAACCATGAAAGCGAGAAGAGCTTGGAGCGAGATACTACAGATTCTGAGACAAAACAACTTCCAACCCAGACTGA